>BMAO01017890.1:0-99369 GCA_019973975.1 Trichonephila clavata
TTATTACGTATTGCCTAATCTGTCTTATTCCGTCTGTACGGCCATTACAAATTTTGTTCTTCATGTTTTAAAAGTTAACGTTTGAAAAGGTTCTTAAGATCATAATGCATCATGTTCGCTGTCATTAAACTTGGACATAATTTTCAGAAAATTAATGTGTCGAAAACATTCTCTTGGCATTCCTTATCTGGTGAGATTAAGAAATGTTGCATTTATTTTCAAGTATTATGTCTAAATCTTCTACTCTTTAATAAATCGATTTCTGCCAAGATTTAGATATAGTAATCTTCTGTACATGTATTTTGGTTCTTGAAATTTTAGTAATCTCTAATACTAATTTTAAGGTTTAAGAGATCAAATTCTTTCAATATTGAATTAGTACAATACATTTCGATAATTGTACCAATTCTTCTGGAAGTAGATTTGGTTTGTAAAATATTTTAAGAAATTTTTGCAAACTTGATCAACATTTGATTTAGTATAGTCCCCTTTCTTCTTAACCTCTCTAGAACATTTTTACACTTGCATATCCATTTATGTCTATCAAAAATAATAAAACAAACCAAATTATTATCAACTTGATTTTAATGTTCATTAATTACTTCTTTTCATTATTATGTGTGTATTATTATGAGTATACATATTAATGAATCTGAAAACATTTAAATTTAAAGTGAGATAAATGTGAATAAACAATCCAATCTAGGAAAATATCGAAAATTACGCATCTCTTCCTCGAAGACAACCTTGGCCTCTAGATATGAATATTAGACTACGAATCCTGCTTCTCTGAGCTGTAAGAGACAGTTTTAACATTGATGATCTGATATTTTGATAATCTTCTTTGATTGCACGATGCAACTCGTATTTAAATCTAACTAGAATTTCTCTTGTGTGCAGACATCTAGTAACAAGGGCTGATGAGCATAAAGGGATGACTTGATAGTTATTCTCTTTCAACGAGAATTTATTATGCAGTGTATTTAGTTCTTTTGTCGAGAAATAATTCAGTACTATATATTTAAATTAGATTAATTTTTCTCATCATCTAGTAATGAAAATCAGTGATGATGATTTAATGAGTTGCCTGAGAACTGTACAACCAACTAGAAAAGTAAAATAAACAATGGATGAATGGAAAGCAAGTTTGAGTATCTTCGCCTCTGGAAATGGACAACTTTATTTCAGTTTAGAATATATTTTAATCATGCGTGCAATAATTTAACTGTACATAAATATAAAAGTATAACATTTTACTATGTTAAGCGATCCCTTGTAACAAAGAAATTTTTATATATGTCTAGTATACTGGACCGAAATAGGCGATTTAAATCCTGTGGAATACTCGGCATTTCCGAACTGTATCAAATGGCTCAAAATACTAGGTATTTGGTACCCGTATACTCGTATTGCAACTCCAGCCATGATGACATTGTGGCCTGATCTTCCTTAGCGGATTAGTGGATTTATAATAACGTTGCTACGGACAAGACAAGTCTTGTCAAACGTTTGTCCTTATGGACAAATGCAGTGATTGAGCTTAGAGACGAGAGCGGGGCAGATCCAACGATTCACCAATTGAAATTATAGGCCTGTCTGAAAGGCCCATTCAGAGGTTTAAAACAGAGAGAGATTCAAAGGTGATCAAGACTAGGAGAAATGCAGCAAAATTCTGGGACGCCATCTGAAGGATAGTTACAGATCAGTTATCGGGAGAAGTGAAAAGGCAGAGGCTGCATGGCAGCGGAAGATCAGAAGACGAAAATTTGCCTGTGAGAAAAATATTCTGTGGGCCAGCTCGACCTGTGAGGTGATCACTGAACATTAAATTAACTGAATGAGTGTGTTCAAAGACTCCAGTTCAGATACTCTTGAGAGCGAGCACCAAAGTCGATGATACGTGTGGAAATAAGGTGACAACTAATCTGAAAATATATCTTAGAGTATGATAGAATGTGTAAATCTTGGTGGCTAAATAATACAAATGTTATTTTCACTAAAGCTGGCCTGATCCCTTTCAATATCTAAGAATTGAGAAAATGATCGCTAACTACCTATTGACATTGAAAAATTTTGATGAGATAAATCCAGTATACAGCATTTGAACTAATAACTCAAAAACATGTCTTTTGGAGATTATACGTCATATACTGGGACAACTAACACTCGATTTTATTATTTGAGGCACTTGTAATATCGGTATTCATAAAGTAGCTCACACGGTTTTAGTGATTTATTAGTACCATTTTAAACCAGTTTGACCTTATATGTTCTTACGGATCGCCACATCATAGAAAATAGTACGTTGCTTGTTTTATGTTATAGTGTTAATTGTTCAAACAATTAAAAGTAATTATAAATGAGTAATCTTTACATCCATTTTATAAGATGGAAGATATTAAATCGTCTTATTCCTGACTCCACTAATTGTTCTTATTTTATTTTCCTAGTTGTTCTACAATTCTAAGGCAACCTATAAATCCATTATCATTGATTTTTCTTTGATAATAAATACAAAAGATATTAATCTGAACTCTAAAATATAGACAACTATTTTCTGGAGCAAAAATCCAAATACATTTACTCGTAAGTTCCTGCGTTGAATGAGGAATAATATATCTAAGATCATCTTCTTCCTTCATCCATCAACACATCTGTTTACAATATCTCCATAAGGGGGAAATTCTTAGACTGTAGATAAGTGAATCGCAAAATCTCAAGAGAAGTTATAAATATCTGAATAATCCAAGGCCAAACCCGTCCTGTGTTACAACTCTGGATGATACTACACTTGAGCAGGATCTGTAGTCTGATATTCGAATCTGAGAAACCAAGGTTGTATCTTGTGAGAAAATAAGTAATATTTTGATATTTTTAAATCTGGAGTTTATTCATATTATATTGTCATATTATACTTTAGGTTCAAATATTTTCTAGATCTATTTATATAATCATAAATAATTACCCATTATAATGAATAAGAATATCTTTAATAACATAAAAACATTATACTCGTTCTACTATTTATTACATGATGAAAATATGGTGGCACTATAAAAATTTTAAAGTCGTCATAAAATGGAATGAGGAAGGCAGTGACACATCATACATATTTAAAAACGAAAATGATAAATTAAGAAAGAAAAGAATCTAATTGTGAGAAGTAATCAAATTTAAGACGTTTCTAAGCCCACGCCATCAGATGCTTTTAGATTATTTTGAAGGAAAAAGATAATTTGATGAAATTATTGCACAAAGTTATCGTCCTATGCTCAATGATCAGTGCAATTGATTAAGTGTATAATATTGCTTAGATTCTCAAAATATGTTATAGTAACCATGACTGACAAATATATTTATCAGTTTTGTAATAAGGGGTCGCACATATGAAATTTTGAAAATGATCGATTTTGACTTTTTATATTTTTGCAAGTTTAAATCACATTTCTACTAAAATGATATATAGATATATGAAAATACAATAATTAAAGCATTTTTATTTAGACTGTTTAAAGAGTCTACTTTCCTTATAAGGTGACAGGTGTCCTCTAAGAGCACCTTATTGCAGCTTTAATTTTCGATGACACGGACTTGTTTTAGAGATAATACAATATAACCTTTTACACATAATAAAAGATTTTTTTGAAGAAAGGAAAAGAACTCAACATCGTTATTTTTCTGCTCTGTTTGTTGTTAAATGGGATATTTCATTTGAACTTTGCTAATTGTGAATTCTGAATATTTATCCAGATTTTTCTGTTTAATCCATCGTTATAAATAAATTTTTATTCAGTATTTATTAGCGACAAAACTAGGAGACCCTAAAATGCTTAAAACTCAAAAATATCGATCGTTCAAAAATGAATGCTCAAAATATTCCAGCTTATCACATCAGACAGCACAGGAAACTGTTATCTCAAAGTGCTTCAAATGAAAACTATTCAAACAGTTCATGAAGATATGAGAAGTAATGAAAAACGTCTTAGATGAATTGAATTCGATTGAATAAAGCTTTATTGAACTTGATGTCAGTAACCATTGGCATTATCCCATCTCACTTGGAGGCTTCTAAAAGAGTGGAATTGTGTAATTGTGTATTATATGGAACGTTGTCAGTTTCATAAAAACATAGTCCATACGTCAACTAACTGAAAATAAAATAAACTTTTCCACTAAATATCAGATTGGTATTTGTTCAGATCTATTTGGAAGAGGCTCGTTCAACTGCAGAAACATTCTAAGGACTTGTGGACTTGCATCTCCACCTGGAAAACTCCGGGCTCACTTAATAAGAATTGTCTCGACTCTCTAAATTTACTGTGAAAATCAATGAGAAATTCTTTGAGGAGGCAACACGAATAGAAGGTACTTTGACTGTGCTGCCTTAGAGGTTATGGCAGAAAGAGGATACCAGGTTCCTCATGTATTGTTAGCAGCCTACGAGTGTCGATACTGAAAAGCATTGACTTCGGTGCTTTTCAAACATGTCAGCAAAACTATCATCTAATTTGCTTCATGAACCATCATGTACTGCAACTATAGGGAACAAATGAGACATGGAAGGAAAGTGCAACATCCGATATCTGAAGATCCGAAGTCTTGTTATGGCATTCTAACACATCAAGAATTGGATGGATTCAAGAGGTTCTTTTATCCGACTTGCTCTTGAATATCTATGACACTAGTAGAAAATTAGATGTGCTGGGTGCCATCCTGGAAGCGTATGTACACTCATTTGTGATCCAAGTAAAACAGAGGAAAAATTAAGAGATGAGAACTAAGTGAGCAACTGACCCACTCGACATCTTTACCTCCAAAACTTCAGAGGTATTTTGCGATGCTAGAAAATTATCAATGATCTATACACATAAAACTGCTCGTATGCCTGTTTGACTTTCACTTATCACAATGATCACCTCAAACATAGATTGTGGGTCCTCGGACAAATCATGGTGAAATTTCAAAAAGCAAAACTGAATTTAATCTAAGCATTATGATCATATAGCAACCCATGTGCCATCTCCACATGAATGAAATTAGCCTAGTTTTAGATTTAGGCTGACTCTAGGTTATTAAAAATGTCTACATGGGAAAGTCTCAAAACCAGTTAATAAAGCATATGGTCACATTCAAAATCTAGTTGCTCAGAAATTAAAACTCTAAAATTATGGTAAATATGGTCAACTGCATAGTGTCTAAATGGGCCATGCAGCCAAATCTATCCACTTCCTTAAAGCCCACTCACTGTGTGTATAATAGAAGTTAGTTCCAATTGCCACGCATGTCTTTAAGAAATTAGATACACGTGATCCGTGTAGCCCAACAAAGCATCTTGAGATACAAAAAGGCTGAATGCTCAAATGAAGAAAAGAAATTAGAAGTATCCTTTGTAGAAACAGAGGGTAAGGAAATGTTCATATGCCCAGGAAAGTATTAATAAGTAACCGTCAAAATTACAATTTTCACTTGTAAGCCTATTTTTCAAAATGCAACTATTTTCCTTTTATGCATCTTTCTCTAGAAACTAATCAGAGATCCTCAACATTTCTAGTAAGAAATTTCAACAGTTTATACATCTAATTGAAGGATAAGATATCTAGCAAACCTTTAGATAACGTCTTTCAAGATAACTTTAAGATGGTGGGGACATAGGACATTTTAAAATCATAATTATTCATTAGCAATTAACCAAGACAAACCTGTATGTAAGTCTTATTGATAGACATATAACCTTTGTAGAATTTTCTATGAGAAGTAGTATTCTGAGAAAAGGCATAACTTACTAATAACATGGGCCTCTATGTAGAAGTCTGCCCGTTAAATAAATAAGATGTCTTTACTTTTGTGATTCTTATATGCTGGTATACTTTGAGTTATATTTTTGTGATGTTTATCATTCTCTAATAAATTGCAAATATTAAACAGAGAAACTCCTGTGTTTTCCTTTCCTTAGATTTCTATACCGTATTAATAGTGCGGTATCCTGGATTAAGATTTAAAAAATGAATACGGTGTTGAACTTTTGGTCTGATATTATAACTCCTTGTAATAATGACAGGATAGGGAGTAGCATTTTCACTAGATTCGTAGCTTAGCATCATGCAGGTGGCAGTATGAATTGGACCAATTACATCTTCAAATTTAAAGGAGGACATCCTGGGGGTGGTCAGAGGCTTCCCTACGCATCTTCCCTACACCTAATCTCAATGTAGTGATTTGCTGACTCGATGGCCTATATACCCATGACGCAAAAGGCATTATACACGCTAAAACATCCAGTGCTTCTGGGATTTGAACCCATGCTCTACGGCACAGCAATAAGCATCGCTAACCACTATACCGGATTGTAGGCTACCACATATCGCAAACCTTTTCATGAGTCTTTAAATCAACCTATCACTTCGATACTGAGAATAAACTTCATTATTTTTATTTTAATATCTCAACCTCTTCCGTGCACGTAAACGGATCCTACATTCCAGAGAACGAACAATAGAGAGCTTCATTGAATAGGTGTTCTGTGAAGTATTATTATTTTTAAAATAACCCAAACAGCATATTTTTGAAACATTTTAAAGCATTTTACAATCAAATTTAAACACACTAATACTTCCTAAATGAAAATGGAAACTAATGTTTTGAGAGGTTAACGATTTTGTAAATAAAATAAAGAAGACTATTTTGTATTCCGGATGCCTTTTTTTAAATATAACTTAGGAAGTTTTTATATTTCTTTAATACATATATTTTATTTTCCAACTTCATTCTTCTCTTTTAACATCACTTAAGGTTTCGAATTATAAGAAAGTAATCTTATATAAGAATTCCTTCATTTATTAACAGTATCAACTTTAGTATCTGAGCAGAAATCTCGTAAGCAAATATCAACTAAACTCCCCAACCACTATATGATAAAATTACTGACTAAGGCACAGGAAAAGACGTCAGAGAAAGAAAACTACTTTTGACAGACGTGACAAATTGTTCGCGAACTTTGCGGGAACTTTTGATAGATATTAGTCTTCGCTTAGTTTCTTGCAGTCTGCCTTCTTTTGCGCTTTCCCAAGAATTCACTTAGATATTAAATTTTCGAGAAAGTTTTATTTTAGTGGACTATTATTGGTTCTAAAACCACAAAATTCCTCATAATTAATATTTTATTTAAACGTTTTAAGTTATTTCTATTATATATTTTTTTACAAAATTTTGAAACCTGTAAGACTCATAGTGCTGCTTAGCTAAGATATTAGCATTTCTATTCATCTTAGTTACTAAGGTGCAAAAATAAATAAAAGCCTAAAAACACAATAAAATGTATTATGAATTTTTATCTATGACACTATAAATACACTTTTATAGAATTGATTATCATTATTGGGCATTTTTTTAAATTTGTTCAAATATTCTTTAATATTGCACAAATTTATTCTAATGTCTAATATATCAGAAACATGATATATTTAATTGACACTAAACTCTGCAAATCAGAAATAAGAATAAATACAACCCGTGAAATGTTTTAATTTGATACCATGTATATTAAAGCCTTTTATTCTTCTTGTAAAAAGTACCGTTTACATAAAAGCTTTCTGCATTCTTCCCTATAGCTGAATTTGCGAGCTGAAACTTCTTTATTTACTGTTTATAAAACTTCGATCTGTAATGTTACAAATGTGTCATAAAGAGCCCAATCGGTAATTTGATTTTCCAAAACTTTATTTCTTATTTCACCATTAGTCTCTATACCAAATTTGGTACCATTGTAGATGTTAAGATCAGCCAAAGTGATTCTTGAATAGTGCAATTTTTAAGAAAAGGCAAAGTTGATAATGTAAATGGTACAGATGGATTGAGGAACTGGACTCTCAAACAAAACATAAAAGTTCTAAAACACATTACTACAGAAAATATGTGAAATTAGGGTTGTTTGTGCATTTCACTATTACTGATTACATACATGGAATTGCAAACAATTCTTTACATTGTGCCCTTAATTACCGTATAATACAAAATTTGCTGACTTTAGGCAACTTAAAAAAGTACAATGATGTAAATTTTAGTGCTGAAGAAAGTCTAATTATTTTCAGTAATTAGAAAAACTACTTGTTTTTTTTTCGATCAGTCTTCCTTGAATTTTTTTCACAAAATGTAATAAACAATTACTTCTTTCAAAGTATATAATTACATAACTAGTTGTGGCATGCGCTGTGATAAGATGTTTGAGATAATGTTTTGCGACTCAAAAGTAGCTGATGATTTTGAATTTCCTCATTGAAAGTTGTCTTATTATTTTTCAATAGTAATCTTTCACGTATGTTGATCTAAACCTCTCATAGCCATAACACTTTGAACCCAATAGTGCAGCAGATATTCCTTTGCATCAAAAATGAAATCGTAATAGGTTGTAAGGATCTAAAACACTTAAGCATAGAAATGGTGTTCATTTATTGAGCAATTATATTTTCAGAGACCGACAATGCTCCAGACCGTACCAGAAATCGTCCACAACCCTCATCAAAGCGACCAGAGAAATAATTCACAAAGTGAAATATCTCCATTCGAAGTCTTTCTCAAATGAAGCTTCCCAAGAAACAGATAAACATTTTAAAAGGAACAATGTGCCCCACAGTACGCGAAGATCTAACACTAGGCTATTATCAAAGGATAACTGACCATTTTTCCTAAGAAACAATTTACACTCTTTAGGTAACTTAAAACAAAAGCACCGTAACAACAGCTTGTTCATAAGAGCACCAGACAAGTTTTGCTTACCGACACAAAAAAATTTTAAAGAGAGAATCTTTCTACGGACAGAATGAGTGTCCATATCCAAGGAGTGTGCATAAAGTGCTGTCCAGATTTGAGCAGTGTGTAACGTTTCTGAAAGAAAACAACGATGGAAAATCTCATGAAACTAATGAATGACTCGATAGTTGAGGAACGAAATATATTAAAAACATGTGTGAATAAGAAGCAATAATAGTGGCACTGTGATACATTTGAAGGTAAATTAAAACTTCAAAATATTTAATTTAAATTTATTGGCAAAGTTTTTTTTACATAATTATAATTGCATCAGAACTAAGAACTTACACACACACATAATCACGCTCACACAAACACACACATATAATAATATAATATATATATATATATATGCAGGGTGCGACAAAAAATCTCGGACAAATTTCTTGACTCCTATAATAATTAACCAATATCCTTTTAATTGGTATTTTCATGTTTCTTTATCCACCACTTTAATAATAAAATATATTTTAATACAATTCTTAGTTTGTACTTTAATTTATATGTTTCTGATAATGTCGAGTAAAAGTTCTGCTATTTTAGAGTTGTTTCAGCAAAGGAAACGGAAGTGTGAAGTCGTTCATTTGCTTATTGTACCTCGGCAAACAGTGTTTGATGCAATTTGCCGTTTCAAAGAGCTTGGCAACAATGGTCGATGTCCAGGAAGTGGGCGAAAATACACTATAAACACTTCAATGAATCGTAAGGCCATCGAAAAGCGAGTCCAGAGGAATCCGAAGGTTTCCATGAGAAAATCGCTCGTGACATGAGAATATGTGTCAGATCGGTGAGACGAATTGCAAAAACGGAGTTTTAACTGAAGCCTTAGAAGTAGCGAAAATTTGAGCTCTTCAATGAAAGAAACAAACTCGTACGGCTCCAAAGATGCCAAAAACGTTTGAGACGGGCCGCAAGTCAGCAATGGGAGACATTCCTTTTCACTGATGAGAAGCTCTTTGCGGTTCAACAAGTTCATAACTCACAAAACGATTAAATCTGGTCTGCAAACGCTCCAAGCATTCGGCAATTGTTGAATATTGCCAATATTCAAAGTCGGTCAGGGTCTGGGGCGGAATTTGCGGAAGTGGTAAAACTCCTTTGATTTTTGTGGAAGAGGGCGTTAAAATCAATCAAAAAGTGTACCAGAGGGCCATTCTTGAAGCTGTTGTACTTCCGTGGGCCCAAAAGCATTTCGGAAATGCAAAGTGGACGTTTCAACAAGACTCTGCACCAGCTCACAAGGCCAAAAAGACATACCAGTGGTGCAAGGCAAATTTTCCAGACATGATATCATGTGAAGAATAGCTACCCTACTCGCCGGATCTCAATCTCATGGATTACAGTGTATGGTCCATTTTTGAGTCCCGAGACTGCCCTAAGCCATACAAAACTTTGGACTCTCTAAAGCAATTGTTGTTGCAGGAATGGGATAGATTAAAGGTAAAAGACTTGAGGCTCATGGTTGAAAATTTCTGCAAGCGTTTGCGCCTCTGATTGCTGCAAACGGCGGTCATTTTGAAACCAATTTTAATTTATTTATTAGTACGAGTGTACTCTTATTATTATTTGTTATATTTTGTTAATTTATTAATTTTTTATAAAGTTATATAAAAACTTGTTTGTCCGGGGTTTTTTGCCGCATCCTGTATATATTACAAAAATAGTTTTAAACCTAAGATAACTATAGTCATGGTAGAATAGTCTTAGCCACAGTAGTAATAGAGCAAACTCCTGGCCTTAGGAACCAGGATTGAAAGTTTAAACAATGTTTATATATATATATATACATATACATATATGCACAACTCACTGATTCTGTTTTCATTCAATAATAACGCACGAATCAGAATATTTTTGAAAACAGATTTTTATTTGTATTAATATTAATTTAAAATATTTTTACTGATAACATGCATTTGTTAGAATCATTTTGAAATCAAACTTCTTTTTCAGTTATACATCATAATTTTTGCAAATTATTCGTATTTATATATTAGTCGCATGCAAGTATCTATAGCAATCAGCATATTTAATATTTGGCATTAATTGCCTAAAAGTTCTTTTTACAATAGAAGGAAAAGAGAAATGATGCAGAAGAAATAAAGTGATTATCAGATATTTGTATAAGGTTCTTTAAAAAAACTTATACTATAACAACAACAAAAACCTTCGTCTGGAATTTGTTATATGTTCATATAATATTGCATACATAATTCAATTATTTTTATTGTCACATATTGCACTTAAAAACAGATTTCTCTTTTCAAGCACTAATTTTTTACTCAGATCCTTGTAAGTATAATATTATTGAAAGTAAAGAAGCAAACATCTGTTGACAAATATCGTATGGAGCAACCCTCAATGGTCCAAAAAAATGATGACACAAAAAATAAAATTGTTTCTGACATTAGTGATACATTATGCTGGAATTCGGAAGATGCATATTATATTTCTTTAATATTTTCGAAACTTCTTACAAGCATTTTCTATGATGATAAAAGTTTCCTTACAATATAGTTTTAGGTTAGTTTTTTACCTTTTTATCTGAGAGAAAAAAATTATTTAAGTTTTCTGAAGAAAATTTGGAAAATTTAAAAATCTCTCTCTTTTTGGAGCTTTTCATTTTTTTGAACTAAAAAGGCTTTGTAATATTCTTAAGGATGTTCCAAAGAACTTTAGGGATCAATTTTACAATAACTTAATTAGTTTTGGAAGGAAAAAATGTTGATATGCATGCTAAAATTCAGCAAAAAAGGAATATTTCCTATTTTTAAATTTTTCTTAAACAAAAGTTTTAACTATACAGCAAAATGAATCTCTAATTTTGTTACATGCTTTGTATATAACACACAACAAAAAAATGGAAGTGATTGGTAAATAATTATGGAAGAGGTAGAAATTTGAAAGCACTGATGTACCAAAAAACACAAACTGAGAAAAATCACTTTATAATTCTGAAAAAAATAATTATAATAAGTTTAAATAAACTTAAAATACCACTTTCAGACATTAGTTATATATTTCTCTTTAAAATAATTGCATTTTCGTATTTTTTAAACCCATACATTTTTATAAATGATCAATTTTTAGGGAGTATTAATTGCACAAAGAAATTCAAGAAAAAAGCTACAAATTCTTTTTTTTGTCATGACAGAAATTTTAGTTTATTTCTTTATATAATATTGAAGTATTATATTTGTATGAAAAACATATGAGAAATAAAAACTGAAATTATGATATTTTTAATATCAAGTACCTTAATTCAAAAATTTTACATGCACACATTTCAGAAAGAGCAAAAGTTACATACTTTTATTGCCTCGGCAGTACCCTACTTTTTAATTTACACCACGTTTTTTAATTGTTATTATTTCTCTCTCTCTCTAAAGTAGATTTTTTTTTATCAAAACTTTTTTTCAGTTTTTTTTTTTCAAAACAGGGGGTGTGGTCAAATTGCCTAATTTGTTTTCTTTCATTTTTTAAATGAAGTTTTCTCCAACTTCTAACTTTCTGACGTTCAAAAGTAATATATTATTCGAAATATAACAATGCAAAGAATAAGGTAAAATAAAATAAAATAATAGTTCGGTCATTTTGGGGTACCAAAGCCACTTTAATATACACACAAAGAAAGTGTATTTTAAATGTTTCGCAGTCATATAAAACATATAAAAAATATCTACAATAAAAATACTTAAAAATCTACTTTTCATGATAATTGGATTAGCATAAACTAAATCGATCGCTATGATGAAATATAAACCGAATCATTACTTATTCTAAACTAACAAATGATCAATTTAATTGTAAAATTATAAATATACAGGGTGTTGCCGAATTTGGCCGACAAATTAAGGAGGAGGGTGATTGTAGGCAGCATGGGATTGACAAATCAACGTAGAAAACATGGGGATAATAAACCAGGTTTAGTCGAAGTAATATGTAAAATCTGTTATGAAATGTGTAATGTCTACTTGAATGGTTGAAGACAATCAGATGCAAGAAATACATTTATTAGACTCAGAGCAAGCTTACAATACCAGCATTAAATCACAGCTCGACGTCAGCAATTCAATGACAAGTGATTGCCACAGGAATTGTTGGAAGTTACGGTCGCGGAACGGACATCGACGCACAAAAGATTGTCGGAAACGTTCGAACAAATATGGTATTCCGGTGATGTGAGCTGAAGTGACGACTATCCATGAGATACTCCTGCGTAGCCACGGGTGTCTCATTCACTAGCAATTTAAGGTGGCTCCGGAAAAAGAAATTCGAGGAATTCAGGTCTGGGGAGCTTGAAGACAAGCAACAGGTTCACCAAGTTCAATTAACCTCCCGAGATATCTAGCATGAAAGAGGCTATGCACCGGAATTGAAAAATGTGCTGGTGTACCATCGTGCTTGAACCACACGTCCTGGTGCACAGTGACCTGTATTCCCTGCTACAGTTTAAGTAGAAGTGTGAAATTCATACACTGGTGTAAGAAATTAAGAGAATTTTCAGACTTGATCGATTATCTCTAGAACTACTGGACAGATTTTAAATTGAAATTTGATATGTACATACATTGATACAACCAAAACAAATAACCATTCAACAATTGCAATACACACGCATTATCGAGAGTAAACTCGTTGGAATTAGAAGGTTAAAACAGGGGTAGCAGAATAAACAAAATAAATAAGTTAATATTGGGTATGATCCCATCTTACATCTATACAGCCTCGCAGCATGATGTCATACTTAAAATAAGACAGATCTATCAGTTCTTGTGGCAATATGTTACACTCGTTCAGCAATAATGTTTTCAATTCCTGAATGGTTCTCGGACGGGGGAGGGGGTTGCGAGTTGCAATTGCTCTCCCCAGAGCGTCCCAGACATACTTTATAGGGTTGAGGTCTGGAGACCAGGCTGGCCAATCCTACGGTGAATACCCTCACTCTCTAGATATTCGTCAACCAGAAGAGCTCTATGTCGCCTCACGTTATCACCCATTAAAAGGAACTCGGGGCAAAATGCACCCCTAAAAAGGAGAACATAGGGTTCCAAGGCCTCAACCCTATACCTCACACCAGCCACAGAGCGTCTTTCAAAGTCATGGAGAGATGCACGGCGATCCAATATCATGCCTGCTCAGACCATTAAACTTCCTTCACCATAATTGTCAATTTCTCGGACATTGGAGGGTAGGTAGTGGGTCCCTGGATCTCTTCATATGGACATACGACAAGAATCGGTGTTTAGGCTGAAACTGGACTCATCGGTGAACGGAACGATCACTCATTGATCCATACTCCAATCTTCAAGCTGTATGCACCATGCTTAATGGACTCTCCTGTTCATAGACGAGAGCGGGATATAAACAGTAGGTCTTCTGGCAAACAACCATCGTTCATAAACTTTAAAGCCAACCTTAATACAATGGTTCCTGTGGCTGTATACGAGTAACGAGAGATCTGAGAAGCTGTAGCCAGGTCTGTTTAAGCCTCCTATAATCGACAAATGGCGAGCTTCTCCGGCCGTCGTGGCTCTTGGACAACTTAGCCAAGGATATCTCTTGATGGATCCAGTATCGTGGAACTCTTTCCATAAGTTACACATGACGCTGAACGTTAAATTGAACTCTCTACCAATCTGGACTTGACATTGGCTTGCTTCTAGCCTCCCAACAATTCTCTTCCTTATTTCATCATCTAAACTTTGGCGGTTACTCTTTTTTACCGTTACAATTTGAGTTGAACCGATTGCTTCAAAATAACACTAAGAAATTTGCCGAGGTGTGCTGGCGAACGAAATACGTCTTAACTTACACGCGCTTATAAAGCCTGTTTTTTTGCTAGATCCGCCTACACACACGTATACGATTAATTATTTGCAGTACAAGATTTGTATTTTGATCTAGAAGCAGTGGTTTTTCATTCAGTTTTTTCAGGCAGTTCAATAAAATATGTAAATTCTCTTAATTTCTTACGACAGTGTGCCGTGCAGGTTTCTTCAATTCACCCACGGCGCACCAAATCCCGCATTCGCTCGGTCACTCCTTTCGTCTAGTTAATCATCCTGGCAAGGGATAATATTATCTAAATTTTCACTGGCAAAACATGGTTAGTGATACCACGTTCTTTGATAATTTGTCATCTCCATACTGCCTACTACCACTCCTTTGAATTTATCGGTCGAATTATCACATTTTCGAACACAAATACTTAATCAGATGCACTAATTTTCAAAACTGCATGGTTAATAATATTCTAATAAATAAATTGCATTATCCACAACTGATATTTTAAGGTAAATGGGGCAGCCCAGTTACATTTATTAAAGGAACACGATTTTGCAAAATATTTCATATCAGTATATTATATTATAAACCGATTCACACACATGTACACAAATGATATAAAATAAAAATATTTTTATTATGTGAAAAGGTGATAAAAATGACACTACACAAAAGCCATTTTAGGTACCCGCTACTTGCGACAACTTTTTTTGATAATAGGGAGATACGGGGATTTTTTGTTGTTTTTAGATTTCTTTAGCACATTTTAAGAAAAACAGGCTAAAATTAAGAAGGGAAAAAGAAATTATCATTACTAAAATGGGAAAAAAATTGGTAAAAATTTACAAAAAATAACCTAAACGCGGACACTTCTGTACCAAAAGTGCATGAACAAATTTTCAATTTTTCAACTCTGATGTTTTTCTATGTTATTCATTTTAGAAATGAACGTCAGGATAAGAGATGTTTTAATTTTGGCTAAAACTAGAGAACTTTATCTTAGCTATTATATGAAATTGCTTAAAAAGCAGTGATTATATTCACATAAGGGACTATAAATTTTGTAATAAACAGTAGTTGATAAATCTGATCGTTAAAAGACTTCTACTATAATACAGAACATACAAAAAAAATTTCGGTTAATTATTTTTTAAAAAATTTTTGAGCAATCGCTGACCCTTTTGAGCATTAAAAAAAACATATTTCGAGTAAAACGTGTTTTAAAGTATGACATCTTGCTTAAAGTAATGACATATGCTTTTAATGAAACACTTGTAGTTTTTGTTCTAATGAACGGAAAATAATAAACTTGGTATTTTTATAAATCTAATAAGACGGCCTATAAACAAAATCATAAAAAATTGTCAATTTTTGGAAAAAATCACAATTTTATGGTAGTCGGACATTTTAAATTACCTTCCTTTAATAGGAAATCGGTATTATTATATACTAATTCATATGTAATACATATAGACATATTATTTTATTCAGTTGTAAAACCTCATACATTACTTCACAAATATTTATAGTCATCCCCTTCTTTTACTATTATTATTAATATTATTTATATCTTATTGAAATGTTATTATCGTGATGATTGTTTGAAATGTATTTTAAAAATATTTTGAGGTATCGAGTCATATATTCTAACTATATATTCAATTTTACAGTGATTATTTCTAAGAAGTCGATGAGCATCAAAATACTTATTTACTTAACAAATGAAAGAAATGTTAAGATATCAATTTATTAAAGACAAAATACACATCAGTTTTTAACAAATATATTAAAATACTTGTTTCACCGCATATATTAGCTCTAGAAAGTAGAAGTATCGCTGAACATTTTACTATATTACTGTCGAAGGAATTTTCCACTTTATAATGAAGTTAGGAATGACTGATTGCTAAGGCGTCATTTCATTCCAAGAGTTTGATTAAAATCTTGTTTGGAAAAGTGTGACATGCACCGTCTAGAGAAATCTTTCGTATGCTTAATCAATTTAGTCTATATCAGCTGAAATTACTTGGTTGCCAAAGGGGAATTAGACGGATGTAGGCATTTTAAGCCTCCTATGCAGTCTTTTCAGAAAATTATCAGAATGTACCAGCAGAAACACTTTCTTTAAACATGATAATAGGTTCAAATATTGTATTCACATAGTAGTAACTGTTTTATATTAATTTCTTTTGAAAAATTACGAAGTATGTTTTTTGCAAATATTATATAACACACATACTTTTTTAAATACATTATCCATTTTTCTCTCATAAAACATAAAATACCTTACATAGATATTTTTTTCCGTAGAAATTGTGATTCGAATAAAAAATTTAAAAAAACAGTGTTAATGTATAAAATGTGTAGTAATTTATTATTTTATTGTATATTTCAGGAACTAAAGCTGTTCAACACACACAATTTCAAGCTTCGTGTAGAGCAAAGTTTTTTTTTCTCAAAGCATGATTATATTAATTTCTTATATGAAAGATCATTGTACAGAAGAATGAGAAATACTTTGTTTTAAATTGTTTAAATTCTCACATTCCAGCATTGTATAATGTGGAAGTTAGAAAGAAAAGATTTTTTATAAATGTAGTTTATAATATAAAGGTCACCGTGCAGTTGTCCAGAAATTTTTCTGCAATTAAAAACGTTAATAAAATAATTATGCTCGACAAGGACATTTAAAGAGTTAAATTAGATCAGGCATTTCAAGTGTCGAGGTAAAAAATTTTCCAACTGGACTTTCTTTTCTAGTACTGGAAAGATAAAAATTAATTGCATGAAATTACATAATTCTCCAGTTGCTTTTTAATTATGCATTAGATTCATGTGTATTAATTGGTGATATTTTCTTCTTTTTAATGTACGTTATAAATTTGTTTAATATATTTTTTTTTACAATTTAATGTGTATTTTTTTTATTTCCCTTAGCATTATATTTTCTTATTTGTTTCATTTGTGTTGTTTAACTAGCTCATTTTCTATAGCTATTTTTAGCATGTAGGATATAAATTATGAAGTTTATGACAATTTATAATGAAAATTAATCTATTTCTTACCGATAAGCTCTTGGATTTTCTCTAACCGAAGAAAATCCAAACAACCATTTAAATCCAAAGAAATCTCATTTATAAATATATTTTTCATGGAACTACTAAGAGATGTTAAAAGATTACTAATGCAGCATAGTTAAGGATTAAAAATTTAAAAAAATTAAAATATGAGAAAAAAATACTTTTTGTTTAATTTGGTGAATTTATAAGGTTTAATTACCTGTCTTTAACAGAAAAGATTGTACGTTTTAAACTACTAAACGCTTAAATTATGTTACTAAAATTTTTTTCAATTGTTACAAACGATTTGTTTTACTGAAAGATAAATGAAGGCTATGTCTACTTGTAAATCCAGTTATTATTAGAAAGACAAATAATAATTACACATATTGTGCGTCAATTTCTTTTGTACTTGTTATGTATATAACTTAAATTACTATAATTGTAAAGTAAATACAATGCTATTAATCTATTTCTATTTATATATTTATATAGGCGCCATATTTAAAGTAACAAATTATGATTCTATATAATTGCTGATCTTTACGATATTCGACACTAAATTTGAAAAACGTGATAAATTTGGCAAAATTATTCCATTTAATTGGTTTGTTTATATCATTCCAAACTCTAAATGGTAAATGAAATAAATGTCTTAATTTTTAGAACAGTAGATTTTTTTTTTATTTTACAGTTAAAAAAAGGGGGGGTGCCCCAAGGGTGTAAATTTGAATATAGATAAGTAACATGTCTTTTCTAGACAAATTTATAGTGAAATAAACAAGTAGAAGAAATTTTTATATATATATACACACTGCTGGCCACCGTAAATGCAACACAAAGAAAGACAAGAGATAGCACAATAATATTTATTATGTTGATAAGTTGATAACACGTTGACCAAGTATCAAATGATTAAATTTATAGACTACTGTGAAGTGTGGTTCCTGCGAGAATCAGTAGCCAGAGTAGCCACCATTGCTGGAGATCACCGCTGCCACACGCCTCGGCATTGATTCAAAGAGACTTTGGATGTTGTTCTTTGGGTACAACAGACCAAGCAGCTTCCACATGTTGCCAAAGTTAATCAGGTGTGGCAGCTCGGAGTGTAATCTGGGTCATTCGTTGAGCAACCATGGAACACATGTTTTCTATCAGTGAAAGATCCGGAGAGCGAGCCGGCCAGGGAAGCAATTCAATCTGGTGATTGACGAAGAAACTTTGGACAGTGCGTGTCACGTGTAGTCGCGCATTATCCTGTTGAAATATGGCTGTGGCCAAGTGATGAAGGTCAGGAAGGACAACTGGCTCCAACACCTCGGAGATGTAGCGCTGGCTGTTTAAAATACCGGCAATGCGTACTAGAGGAGTGCGAGAGTAATATCCAATACCGCCCCATACCATAATATCCGGTGCAGGACCAGAGTGGCGGTGCATAACGCAGCTGTTCAGCATCCTCTCCCCACGGTGTCTCCAGACTTAAATCCGATCATCGTGGTTTTGCAGACAGATGCGTGACTCGCCAATGAAGTTCCGTTCTGCCGCCCACATACTTCTTTCATCTCACCATTGGTGGCGGAGACGCCTGTGGTTCTGCGACAAGGGTAGACCAAGCAATGGACGTCTTGCGGACAGACCACTCTGCTGTAAACGGCGTCGAATGGTATGCGCAGACACTGAATGATGCGTTACAAACTCAATCTGCATGTGACTATGTGCATGTACTATGGCTCGTGATGTGACTGAGCAATCCGTCACTACCATACGCACAATTTGCCTGTCCTCATGTGAAGTGGTGCAATGAGGTGGATGCGATTGACCACGTCGGTCTGTATTACCCGCCTGTATCCAACGCTCACGTATCCGCATTACAGTTGTTTTGTTTCGTCCAACACGACAACCGATATCCCTGAAAGGTAATCCACAATATCGGTAGTC
Source organism: Trichonephila clavata (assembly GCA_019973975.1). NCBI lineage: Eukaryota > Metazoa > Arthropoda > Arachnida > Araneae > Nephilidae > Trichonephila > Trichonephila clavata. The sequence continues at coordinate 19,590 of BMAO01017890.1, forward strand.
CACTATCCTTCCTCTGTCGAACTCGGATACTTGATCAAAAGCTGATTGCTATTTTCTACGAGACATAACTGATCATTTTTTGAAAAAATTACAAGAAAAACACAATTGCCGAACTTGAAATCGTCGAAATCTTCAAGCCTTAAATAACAATTTGAGGTGGCGCCACAGACGTGCGTGTGTGTGTCTACGCTAAAATTCTAATCATTTGCATATCTTATCTCCACTAATGCATGTTGTAAATTTCATGTTATTTGCGTGATTCCTTCAGGGTGTTGCATTTACGGTGGCCAGCAGTGTGTGTATATATATATACATTAATTTTTACGTTTGTACTTTAGGTTTTAGATTTTAAATGAATAAAAATCGCTGAAACCCTGGCATTCAGAAAGAGACGTTGTTGTTTTTGCCGTGTATGACAAAGTGTATAGACTGTAATAACAAAACAAAGATATAGTCAAATAAATATTGCCAAAGGCGTGAATAACTGCTGTGACGACATCCATGGCACGATTCGAGTATAGAATGCATATGCTGCACTCATTGTTTATTTTAAAAAGGGCACCAACAATGGAAGGGCAGCTAAAAAAGTGTTTAGAATCCAGTTGCGTGCCTGGACATTAAATACATTCCACATATCATCTGGAACCATCGGGCAGAATCTTCATGAACTTAAAAGGCTCCGTCCTTAGCTTCGTTATTGTTGTCGTAATTTCTCAGCTATAATTTAATTCTGGCAGCGAGAATTTTTTTCTTGGGTTTGAGCAGAGGTTTCGTTTTGCGAATGAGTTGGCATCAAAGACTATAGTAGATGAAGTTACATGCTCAAGTTTTATGGCTTCGTTGGCAAGGGAATCTGGTTCACTTCAATGTCAACATGACCCGGGATCCACTGGAGGGTACATGATTTGTCCAATACACCAATGGAAAATAGAAGAGAATTGATTTCATGAATGAGCTCCATTTTTCCTTTCTTGATGACCTCAAGAGCAGATCTACAATCCGAAGAAACAGTGATGCCGTCGGAATTAGCGATATGTCCATGTAAGTTAAATATGTAGGACTGTCCTAATCTCTATGAGTTCACACGTGCAGTTGGTTCACTAAACATTTGCTTTATTTTGTGAAACTGACAAATACCAGGGATATGAGTTCAGATATTTAGAAAGTAATAAAATACAATATCGAGTACATTCTCGCAGTGACATCTCCAGATCTGATGCAGAATAAATTGCTCCTTTTTTACTTCTGAGCTGATTTAAATTATACAACAGTGGAAGTCTTTTCTTGTTTCCAGTTAATAAAACTGTTTTTAGAACTCATAATATCTCCGCTTGTAAACTTCTGTATTTGATTCATACTCTTTCAACATTTAGCATTCCCAGTTTCTCCGTGTCAACAACATTACCCGAAGGAAATTTTTTATGTTAGGATTGAATACAAAATCATTTAATCGAAATGCAATTTTTTAGTTTTAGATTTCTTGAAGTCGTGAAAAAAAATTAAAATAATGGACATTGAGAAAAACAATCCATTTATAAGAGTTGAGGTTCGATCAATTTATACACGTTATTTGATGAGGGGTTAATGTCAGGTTATAGTCTCACCGGGTCTGGTACTTTCTACCAGTCAATTGCGTTATCGTCGACAGTATTTGGTATTAAGGCAGAAGCAGTCAACAAGAATGGCTAGAGTGAAAGTGCTATTCACTTTCCTCATCAACGCTTGGCAAGTTATTCAATAAACAACTAATTCTCACATCATGGTCAGGAATTTATCCACGGAACGACTGTGTCTCTCACACTAGTGACCTCCAAATGGGCAGACATATGCTGCAACATTTCATCCAACCCAGAGGATATCATACCCAAGACTAACATTCCAGTTATTTGCTGTGGAAATAATAAACAGAAAAATGTGTTTTTCACAGAACATGTCACACTATTTTTAAAATGGTTAAATGCACCTTTAATTTTTAATTACAGCTAAAAATAGTAAGATATATTACATTGTATTCATTCAATATTTCTACTGCGATCAGTTTATTGTTAACACTTATTTAAGTTTCAAAACTTTTAAAATTACTCATAAAAATATCTTATATTTAAGTAGAATTATTTATATTTTTATCAGCATGCAACGTGACCGCATCCATAATTATTTTTTTTAAAAAATATCAAAGTTCCTTTTAGTATATTGAAATGTAATAAAAATATTTCTTGCAAACTTCATATTCTGATTATTTTTTCAACTGCATTAGTAAAGTTTGGCTAAATATTACAGTATATTGATAATTTTCTATGTGAAAAAAGAAATTTCATTCTTGTTAACTATATTTAACGATAAATGTTTCACTGGTATACTTTTTATGCAGTTAACTTCATTTCGTAAAAAAATGTTTAGCTTTATTCAATTGACAAAAACAATCCATTAGAATATCTTCTTTTCCCCAAAATCAAAATGTTGAAACATAAAAGCAAACGATAATTCTGAAATTCAATTATTCGGGTTTCTCGTAAATAGTTAATGGTTTCACCAAAAAATGGATAGAAATCTTAATGGAAATGGTTTGAAAGAAAGAAGAAAAAAAGGTTTATCAGTAAATATTATTTCAATTTTTTTTCTTTCTAATAGATATCTTATCTGTTTTGAGAGACTCTCCTATGCTTCAACTATCATTTTCTCTTATCTCTGAAATGAAAACAAAAATAAATGTTTTGGACAGTAATGGAAAAATGATTGACCCAAAAACATTAAATGAAAAAAAACTGAAATGAAATGAAAGAAATTTTATTGATTTTCTACACACACACAAAATATCGTAAATGGCTGAATGACAAATAGCTAATTCTAATCAGTTCTTTAATAATAAAAACATTAATGAATTATGTAAAAAGAAATAATGGAATTATTTTCATTTTTGAAACACTTTAATACTTCATGCGAAAAGAAAAATAATTGTACTCTTTTTTTTTTTAAATTCAATTTTACATTAGTCACAAAAACCGACTAAAAGTTTTAGATATTTGAAAAGAAATCACTTCAACTTTCCAACAAATCTTACTCCAAAACAATTTAAACTGTCACACTAAAAAGTATTTTTATAACGAATTCTTAATTTTTTTAATAAATTTTATTTTTCACACATTGGATATGCATGAAGTTTTAAAACTCTAAAATTTTGAAGTTCTAAAAGAGTTTTCCAACTGCAGATGAATTTATTAGAAAAAGAACTAGAAACCATAAACTGGTTTCTAAGAACCAATAATAAAAGAATATGTCACAACCATGCTCGCTAGTTCTTAATGATTAATTCTAAATAAAAAGTTAACAGACAATTAGGAGCCCTAAATTAAAATATCACAAAAGAAAAAACTGTATTTCTTCAAACATATTCAGATTACTTATTATAACACGATGCATAACTTTCTGAAATGAACATTATATGCCGCCAACAGAAAAAAAAAATCTATTTCCTGCTTTGTCATTTCAGGCTTTATCGATTAATAAACATCAATCGTAAATCTTTTATCTGCAACTGACATTTTCCAGACTAAGGATTTCCATCCTCAATAACTATAAACTTCTTTTTCGAATACATGTGTTTTGTTTTGTAAATATTCTAGTTTTAATTTATTGACTATTCTTAACTATTGCTTTAATAATGTGTACAAAATAGTTAAAAAATTCCAAATAGCGATGAGACTGATATAGTTGTAATGAAAAGTTCTTTCAAACACAAAATATATGTAAGGTCTCGCCGAATGGGACCGACAAATTTAGAGGGTTGATAAAAGGCAGTATGGAGACAACAGATAATCTCAGAACATCGGGACGCAAACCCCGTTTATATTCGGAGAAATTCTCAAAAGAAAAATTATGAAAGGAGTGGTGTATAGTGGAAATAATGGAACGTGAAGTGGTAAAAAGAGGTAAGAAATTTATTTATTAGACGTTAAGTATGTTTACAATACGAATACTGAATCACAGCTTGACTTCAAAAATGCAACCAGATTAGTTTGTACAAGTAGGACAACACTTAAGTCGTCGATGTTGGTTATGCTATGACCTACGCCAGCGTTTCTTAAACTGTGGGACGCACCCCCTGTTTAGGGCGTGATGACACTACGAGGAGGGCGCGAGCGTATCGAAAAAGTCGAAAACAAAAGATTATTTTTAAAAAAATTCTCAATTTACTGAAAGTAAACAAACAAAATACATCCTGACATCATAAAAAAATAAAATACACATTTACACTGATATAATACACTTATAAATATATCATTCTGCACAATGTATTTTATAATTAATTTAAAAATACTAAGTTAAGAACAACATTAATAACTACCAATTATCCCATGGGCTTGTCATATATAAAAATATATACAAAAACTAACATTTATCTTGATAAGTAATCCCTTATCTGCTGATTAAAAGTTATACGATTCGCTGCCCAACGTCACCGAGAAAGAAATAAATATGCAAATCCTCTGAAATAAGTAAACCCTTTGCAAACACTGTCAAGGTCCCTTTATTATAATTTTATGGATAACAGTTAAATGAAAATATCATACTTCGGAAAAACGTATATATACGTCCGTGGTGAGCCAAACGTTTATATACGAGGGTGGAACTTAGGAGGTTAAAATCATATTATAGTTTTAGCATCAATGTATAGTATTATTTAATTAAATATAATGTTATTGCATGCAGGGGGCGGAGGAAAATTATGATTGAATATTCGGTCGCAAATATTGAAACTTTGAGAAGCACTGACCTACGTGGCTACCACTTCGAACAGTTCCTGTGGAAATCACGTGTCCTTGCATATCTGACACCAGACTGTGATGCATTGTTCGTATTGTAAACATATTCCACGCCTAATAAATTTATTTCTTATCTCTCTTTGCCCCTTTACATTCCACTATACATCACAACGTTCATAACTGATATTGGAATTGCTCCAACTAAACGTGATTTGCTACCCCATGTTCTATGATGATTTGTCATCCCCATGTTACTTACTAGCACCTGTCTGAATTTGTCTGTCGAATTCGGCAACACACTGTATAATTATACAGAATGAAATAATGGGTAAATATGGAAATGTGGACATAGGTCGGTCACTTAAACTAAAAAAGTACTCCAATATAATCGCCGAGTTGCTATCATTATAAGAAAATACAATTCAAATGTATATTACAGGAAAACAATATATTTTAATGCAAATACTAAAAAAATTGTTTAAATTAACAGCCTGCAATTGCGGTGTAAGTATGACATCAGTGACGTAAAACTCATTATGCTAGAATATCCCATACATTTCACTTATATTAGACCCTATGCCGTTAGTTCTTGGGGCATATTCCTATGTTAAATGAATGAACATCTCAGATTAGAATTTTTTTATTGCTTATAGACAAAAATTAATTGAAAGAAACATTAGAGCAAACACTAACAGCCACTTATTTAGTTACAGAATGGTTAGTTCCATTTAATATCTGTCATAAGCTACTTACCCAATGTGCAGTAACGATATAATCATCTTCTTGTTCGCAGCATTAATAAATTTAAATAAACCTTATGCTAAATAGTTAGACCTGTGTCAGAGTGTCCCAATTAAGAGATCGTGGTCTATTCCCACTCATTGAACGAAAAATAATCTTAAACGTGTCCTCTGAAATCTGTAGCTTATTGATTGCATGTGGACTACACATGACAACTGGGCATAATCATTATGATTTCTCATGTGCGGTTACCTCGACACCAGTAGATGAGATGCTGTTAATTCTTCGTGCAGTAAGCAATTCTTCAGGTATCATTGTGCTAAGAAGAGATTCTGGAAGAAATCTGGCTCTTTCAATGTCTAATGTCCTTGGAGATGATAGGGTATAGCTTATATATATATATATATTAACCCTCCGCTAGGCGCGCGTCAACAAATTCCATCCTTAGGCACACGGTATTTCTCAAAAGCATCACCTCATGGAGAGGATTTAATGCAGTGTTTGTTACTTAAACTTTTATTTTTTATATTATTTATAGCATTACCTTCCTATATAAGTAAAGAAATGTTACTGGAGTAACAAATAATAAATAGAAAATTGAGATCGTCTTTGGAAATCATCTTAGTGAATAAAACTAATTACGTATATAAACAAATAATAATAAATGTACTAAATGATTAAGGCGATTTTTATGTTCAAATTGAACAAAAACAAAATTACAAAGATAAAGTTAAGTTATCACTGTCACCACAACCTATTTACATTTTGAGATCCTTTGTTGCAGTCTTCATAAATCATCTTACAATTTTAATGCTCATGCATTTTTCACATCTTACGCAACAGAATTTTAATAGATCTCCTGACAAGGGGAACAATATTTCCTCTTCTCAGTTCTTGGTGTTTCATCTTGTGCATCGCATTGTACATCAGGTATTTCTTCAATCCTTAGTCGCAATGAATGAGACATATGAATGTTATTACTCTCATACCGTTTTCTTGTGATATCTCTCGATGCATCTCGATTCCCAGCAGAAAAAACATCTTAAATAAGTTGCAAAATACTTGTCTCGAGTTATTTTAGCATAAAACTAAAAACTACCTTCTTTGCTACAGAAAAACATGAAAATTAACGAAAAATTGGAAAGTCAATAAAAATTACGTTGTTGGGCGCACTGCATCTATCAGATTCAAAAGCCCCTACCAAGCGAAATGTAAAGTGGCCGACCGCATCATTAGCACTCAACCCTAGTGTGAGTGGTAAAAGACAGTTAGAAGAAAGATGGGAGCGTTCTGGCTCACCGTGGGGACGCGACACCAAAATTATTTTTGCATTGCATCTCCGAGATCCGAGCGCCTAACGGAGGGTTAAGCAAACATTCACCATACAGTCATATGAATCGCACTTTGAAAAGGAAGTACTCTGTTCGTGCTTTGTACAAATTATCTTCTTGCACTATTGTATCCATTCTATTTAACACACAGAATGGTTTTCCTCTGTCATGGGCATGATTCTGAACTTAATTTATATTCACATCTCATTAGTAATTACTGATGTGTTACCTTTTCAAGTATTACAGAGTCGTGTGTGTGTGTTTATTTTACTTGAAAAGAAGAAGAGTTCTACAAGAACATCCGCAGGAGAAGAATACCTGCATATATTTCGACTGACCATGTTATCCAGTTTTGCAGAGGAAGAATTGATATCGAATCTAGAAGGAACACTACCATTCCAAGAAATATTTGATCATGTTGCATGTTACCGATCAAAAGTAATGTGAATCTGTTACGATGATGGTAGAGTGATACACACACACCGCAACATTTGAATACGGGTAAAATCAGCATATGGCAGGAAAGTGGATCATTTTATCACGGCAAGCATCCAATCAAAAGAAATACGCTCCCAATGGGCAAAATATTCAGACACATATCATTTGGCGCCATCTGTAGCACAGTGATCTGTTTCAAGCCATCCATTGCTATATGCACCTGTCTTTTGCAGTTGCATGCGTCGGCAAGAGTGCACTGAATGGCAGTAGAAAGATACAGTTAGTTTCAAAATTCAAAACTTCTATAAAATTATGAACTTTAATATCTAAATATAAATAAATAGTTAATCCACCGAAACCGTGAGTTAGCAACCTGATCAAGTTTCAGAAGAAAATGTTATCTGAATTCAATTTTATATCTGCTTAGGATTTTACACTGTAATTCAGGTTAACGTGCAATATTCTTAGTGTACTACTTGCTTACGCTATGGGAAAAACTGCACTTAGCTCTCCATCAAGTCAGCAATTTATGTACGATGCTCATCATCATAAATCTTTAATGACAACAAGTCATTTTAATATTGTAATACTATTATATTATTCAATAAAAAATTTATTAATATTTAACAGCAGAAAGATATCCAAGGTAAGCTGAGAGCAGTGCTTCTCAAACTTCGAAAATTACGACCCAATATTCAATCACAAACTTCACATTACCCTCCTCTCTCCCTACATTAACAATGTATTCAATTCAAAAATGCTATTCTTTGAAGTTGAAGCTACAATACGATTTTAACTTCTTAAGTGCCACCGGCGTAAATAAACGTCTCACTCAGCCAAATCTTTTTTCCCTGTACGTATATAAACGTCTTTTCGAAATACGATCATTTCTGTGTACTGCTACCCACATAAAGTTATTCTGAAGTCTTTGGAATGCAATAAAAGGACCTTCTATGTTTACGAAGGATGTTTTTATTGCAGAGAATTTGCTTATTTATTCGTTTTCTTATTCTCTCTCTCTCTCTCTTCACCCTTTCCCCCAATAAATCCAATACGCTCACCTACGTAGATAACAGTGACATTGGGCAGCGAATCGTGTGACTTTTAATCAGCAATTAAGGGATTAATTATAAACCGTACATATTATCAAGATAGTAAGTGCAAATTTTTGTATGTAACTTGATATATGACTAGCCCACATGATGCCACTGGTAATTATAAAAACTTGTTCTTAACTTAGTAATATTAAATTAGTTATAAAATACATCGTGTAGTATTGATACATTTATAGGTGTATTATATCAATGTAAATGTGTATTTTACTTTTTATTATGTCAGAATATGTTTCGTTTTATAACTTTCAGTAAATTGATAACTTATTTTTAAAAAAAAATCTTTATATTTGAACTGTCTTATATACTTGCGCCCTGTCGGGGGGGGGGAGACACGCCCCATTGTTTAGAAAAAGATTTAACTTAGAGAAAACATAAACAAGCAGTTCATAATTTTACACTCGTATTAGTGAGATATTGAGAAACAAATATATAAATTGAAATGTTTTATACTTCACTATTCATATTTCTTTTCTTCTTGTACTCAAAATAGTTTCAACAGTTAATAAATAAATATAGTTTTACATTCGTATATTCATTTTGGTATACGTATATCTATCAGAATCTCCGCATTTTTAAAAATATATAAAAATAAGAGAAGCAAAGGAAAAACAGCGTGCCTCAAGGGAAAAGTTTCTTTCCGAGGATTTCAAAAGCATCTTTTCCTGAGAAAAGGCAGGTAGCTGAGGCTTTGATTCTCTTCGGGGATATAGGCAAGGATTATGTCAGCGTTTTGTTTGAAGAATTTCAAAATTTTTCTTTCAATGGGAGAAAAATATTTACCAATTTTTTCGTAAATTATTCTGAATATTTCCCCCAGTTTTGTTTCAAGTCCAAAAATATAGTTTTCATAGCTCTCAATAAAAATCAAGCGAATATTTATAATAAAATAAGATAAGGATTGCTATTTTACAATACTTTAATTCAAATATTTGTAAATCATTGATTATAGAAATTACAAATAATTTGGGCACTATAAGTAATGTATATCTTTTCAAATATTCCTGTTTTAATTTTCTCTCAGAAGTTATTGTTCAAGAAGCCAAGTCCATTTCTTGATTGTTTGCGATTTTTATAAATTTTAATGGAATTTATGATATTTTTCTTAGTTATTAATGAATTGTTAGTTGTTTTTTTTTCATAGGTCGTGCTGCTCCTTTTTTTATATTTCCTGAACATGTTGTTTGTTAATTTCAGATATCTTTTTGAATATATCCAATCTTTATCAATATCTGTTTTATAACTTGAGATAAAACATGAATAACATTCTTTTTCTTCTGATATTTATTACTAACACTGATAATTAATAAATTCTTAACTGTAACTATTATGTGTGGTATATAGAATTGTTGAAGGTTTTAGTTTCAAAAATAGTGTATATTCTAAATGTAGTTGTATTTAATTTAACATATAAAAATGTGGAAAACGATTATATACAAATTTTAATGCATTGAGGATAAGGTATTGGGCAGAATCTAAATAAAAAATTTGTATTAAGCCTACAAAAATGACATAAAAGCTATCAATTAAGCTTATTTTTTATTGTGTAGACATAAATAACTATGCATAGTGACACTGATCTTACAATTATAGAAGTACATGCAAAAAAAAACCCCGCATATTTGTAATTCTTGCGACTAGTATCATGTACTGCAAAGTAGTACAAGAGAAAATCCTTTTAATGATTGGAAATGACCAAGATTACTTTTCAAAAAACCATTGAGAAATGATATAATGGAAAGAGAAGTATTAACAAGTGGACACAATTAATAGATTATCTAAAATCATGTGGCTTCATAATCACATGATAATCGTAAACACGTGTCTTCTGTCAATCAGTTAGTTCATGCATTTGCTGCTGCTAACTTTTCCATTTTTCTGTAATTTTTTTAACTGGTAGATATTTATCAACAGTAATAACACACATAAGTAACAAAAAGGCATCTGTTTTAAAATACACGTATATGTACACACTGCTGGCCACACAAACGGCACCACCAAGAAGGACCAGAGATATCACAGCGAAGTTTATTTGCAGATATCATGTTGTACAAAGATCAATTATTAAAACTAGAGCCTATTGTGACGTATGGATGATGATAAAATCAGTAGTTAGTTTAGCAGTCAAGAACTCTTGAACACTGCATGCCACATGTGGTCATGCATTATCCTATTGGAATATGACTGATGACAAGCTCTGAATGTATGGGAGGAGCAAGAACTCCAACACCTCAGAGATGTATCATTGACTGTTCAGTGTACCAGCAATGCGTACTAGAAGGGTACGCTGTGTGAAATCCAATACCACCGCCAAACCATGACAATAGGTGCTGGGTCGGTGTGGAGATGCATAATGCTACAGTTCGGCAGCCTCTCATCACGGTGTCTCCAAACTCGAATCCGACCGTCGTGTTGTTGAAGGCTGAAGTGATTTTCGTCAGTCGAAGTGGGTTTCGCTTCAATGTCGTTTAATTCCGTGGTCCATGCCCAGCGTTCATCGTATTATTGGCGGCGAAAGCGCCTGTCGATTCCAGTCAAGGGTAAACGAAACAATGGGCATCTTGCGGTCATTCCTCTCTCCTCCAGCGTCGAATGATGCAAGTGGACACCGAAATGATGCGTAACAGATGGAATCCGTAGTGCTAGACTCGTAATGTCGCAGCACAATCCATCACTAACATTCGCAGAATCAGCCGGTCATCAAGGGCGATGGTGCAACGAGGTGTGTGCGATAAATCCCGTCGGCCTGTCGCTTCCTCCTGCATCCAAAGATGGCATATCTACGTCACAGTTGTTTGGTTTCACTCAACATGTGTGTGTTGACCGATTTCTCAGAATGATAACCCGCAATCCTTGTAGACTACTATTCTTCCTCGGTCGAATTCAGAACCTGGACAAAAGACGTTCGACGTCTTCCGAACCACAGTAATCGCCCCTCCCCCCCCCCACAAAAAAAATCCCCGAAAAACAATTTTCGTACTTAAAATCGAAAATCGTTTCTTCCCTTATATAGCGCTTTAGGGTGGCGCAATAGCCACTTGTGATGTGCGTTTGAGTTATAATGCTAATGATTTGAATATTTCATTGACGCCAACGCATGACGTAAATTTCACATTGTTTGTATGCCTCCTTCAGGGTGTTGCACGTTGTGTGGCCAGCAGTGTATATATCTAATTTTTAATTTTTTCTAATATTCCAAAACCTTTACCTAATTGTTAAATTTAAAATTTTAAACTTTTGGTTAGACAACAAATACAAATCTAATGCAAATTTCGAATTCTACAGAGAGTACGTGATTTTATTTATATTTGGCTGTCATGAATTTAGCCCATTATTTTAATATGTGGTGCATAAATTTGGAACGGTCATACCCAAACACCATTAAGTTCAAATATCCCTTCATAATAAATCTATATTATTAGTAATTATTGTAACCAATATGTAATAGTAAAACAATTTCAAAATGAATAAAAAATACATTATGAATTTATTAAAATATATACCTCCAATAAAACAAAAGTTTCACAGGACATTGAGAGCAACACACGCTGATTAAAATTTTTATTTATATAACTCAGAAGATGTTGCTATGCGAAAAACTTAACACATGTGTAAGCAGATGCTATGTTTTATTTATGGGTAAATTTTATATCTTTTTTAGCTTCCAAAAGGTAAAACTCGTAGTCTTAAGATGATGCTTTAGTCTCAACAAATACGTTTTTATTTACACACCCTGCACATTTATTGTTTGTTGTAACAATGCATATTTCTCTGATCACTTTAATAAACCAAAAAGTCTAAAAAGTCTATTAAAAAAACATTAATCTTCTCAAATTTTATTTTTTGCTCTTAAATGCATTTTTTCTACTAAAATCATATGATAAAATTTTTACCTTCAATTCCCGCAAAATTCAATTTATTAAACTAGAATATCATTACATGTGATGTAAAAATTTCGCATAGTATACATTGCAGTTCTTCATATAATTTTTTTTTTCATAATTTCTAAACGTTTTGGAATTTTACTTCATAGCGTTCCTTAGAATAAATGCGGTTTATTTTTCAGAAAGTGATGCGATCATTTAACACTTCAAAATTACTTCCGAAAGATATTTAAATTCCGTTTTATAATGAGCTTCAGAATGAGTGATTGCTAAGATGTCACTTCGTTCCAAGAGCTTGATTAAATTCTTGATTGAAAATGCAACACTGATACTCGAGGGGAAATTTTCATGCTAGAATCAATCTGAGCTGGAGTGGTTAAAATTATGCTGCTACTATGACTTTATACGAAAGTAAGCATTTTCTGTTTCTATTTCTTATTATTAAGTATTTCATCATGGAAGGGCATTAGAAATGAATTTATAACCGAAAAATTATTTATTTGTAATCGGTTCTAATTAAATAATCTTTTATTTCATTTTTAACCTTCAGATAAAGCTGATAAAAATGAAAATCATCTGAAACGTCTAAAACATTTAAAATATTTGTAAGATTTTTATTTATCTTTACAGAATAAGTAATATATATTTATACATATAGATGAACTCCTACTTTATTAGAAAAAAAAGTACTAGCGAAATCTGTTGCAACAAGTCATAACTTCGTCAAAATGGACGCAGAATGAAGGGGTCTCAGGGGTGTTAACTTTTTCTGGAGGGCTGAAATTATAAACATCATTCAAATACATATAACTCTTTGAAATTAAAATTAAATAATTTGAAGCTTTTACACATTATTTATACTGAAATGGGGCTTCAGAAAAGTATAAAATGTTTAAAATATAATCATAATTTAAAAAGTTATAAGCATATGGAAATAACTAATATTTCTTATAAAAATATTTATATAAAATTTTACGGCGCGCATGCTATTTTCAAAAGTATTAGCTTTAATTACTAGTAATAAGTTGATTTATAAAGTTAAATGTATCGTTATTACACCATAGTAAATTTAAATAAATAGAAAAATAAATTATTTCTTTTAATAAATAAAAAAAATTATATTTAATTTTTTTTTAAATGTCAATATTTTTTAAATATTTTGAAATATAAAAGATATGTTATTCTTAATTTACTTGGGCTTAAAAATATCATGATAAATTTTGTAATTCCATAAAGTTTTATGCATCAAAGGCTACTATTTTAGAAAATAGTGGGCGCGACGCAAAAATTACTTAATATTTAATGCGATATTATTTCTTATTTGCATATGCTTATAATTTTTAAAACTATGGTTATATTTCAAACATTTTGTACTCTTTTGAAACCATAATCCTTTGTAAATAACATGTACAAGATTCGAATTGTCTAAAAAAATTTTTTTAAGAAATATACCTGTTTGAAAATTGTTTGCATTTTCACCCCTCGAGCCAAAATTAACACCCCTGAGATCCCATAATTTAAAAAAAATGAATTTTATCTAATGAACAACATTTGAAAAACTGTACTAATATTAAGTGATATCAACTACTAGTTTATACAAATATATTTTAACTTGAATGAATGAAAAGAAGGCATTTTATTAACGATTGATAATTTAAATAAAATACGAGGGTGGTCCCTTAAGTACCCATCTAACATAGGGACGGCGGTAGCTGTTTGAAAAATTTTACTGTATTTGAAAATACGAGCTATAAAATATATGTTTCAAGTTTGAAGACGCCGCGTTGTTTAGTATTTGTTTGGCAGCCGTTTTCAGAAAATTTGTGGAAATGGAGAGAAATAGTTATCATTATTTGATACAATACCTATACCAGCGTCTCTCAAACTGTGGGACGCACCTCCTTAGGGGGCGTGATGAAACTCCGAGGGGGCCGCAAGCATAATGAAAAGCCAAAAGCATATTTTTATTTTTAAAAATTATCAATTTACTGAAAATATAAACAAACAAAATTTACATTTACACTTATAAATGTATCTGTACTGCACAATGTATTTTATAAATAATTTAAGATTACCAAAAGTTAAGAGAAAAAGCTTAATAATTACCAGTAACCCCATGGACTTTTCATATATAAAATTTAATACGAAAATTAACACTTTTTTTGATAATTTGTACTGTTTATAAATAATCTCCTAACTGGCAATTAAAAGTAAGGCGAATCGCCTTCGTTTTCCATGTAGGAGCGCGTATGTGATGTATTAGGGGTATGGAAGGAAAAGAATAAAAATAAGCAAATTCTCTGAAATAAGTAAATACTTCGCAAACACTGTGAAGGTCCTTTTATTGCATACCAAAGCGTTCGGAATAATTTTACGGATAACAGTGCATAAAAAAGATCGCGCTTCGGAAAGACGTCAGGAGAATTTAATTCACGGGTTGAGCGAGGCATATATATATGTCGGCGGCCCTTAAGAGGTTAAAGTTGCATTGTAGCTTTAAGGTATCCGACTACCCTAAAACTGTGAATTTTGCAAAAATTGACAAATGTTTGTATGATTTTATTTTATGGGCCATTTTATTAGTATAATAAAAGTACCAGAGTTATCATTTTCCGTTTACTAAAACAAAAACTGCAAGTGTTTTAGTAAAAGCAGATGCCATTACTTTAAGCAAGATGTCATACTTTAAAACGCGTTTTAATCGAAATGAGATTTTTTGAAAATAATCAAACGGGGTCAGCGATTGCTAAAAAAGTTTTGAACATAATCAACTGTGAAATTTTTTCTGTAAGCTCTGTATAATAGTAGAATTGTTTTAATCTTCAGATTTAGCAATCACTGTTTTATTACAAAATTTACAGTCCCTTATGTGAATATAGTCACTGTCTTTATAAGCTATTTCATATAGTAACTGAGATAAAGTGCTCTAGTTTTCGTAAAAAAAAAATATCTCTTATCCTGAAGGTCATTTCAAAATTGAATAATATAGCAACATATTAGATTGAAAAAATTGTTCATAAACCTTTGGTGCAGAATGGGCCGCGTTTATGCTATTTTCTGTCAATTTTTACCTATTTTTTTCCATTTTAGCAATAATAGTTTCTTTTCCTTTTCTTAATTTTAGCACAGTTTTCTTAAAATGCACTACTCAAATCTAAAAATAACAACAACAAAAAATCCCCATATATCCTTTTTATTAAAAAAAGTTGTCGCAACCAGTCGGATACTTTAAGATCAAATTATAGCATTGTTGAATTTCTGCATTGTTATTTGTATGGAAGGGGAGCGTGATGAAATTTATGATTGAATATTGGGTCGCATTTATTGAAAGTTTGAGAAGCACTGACTTATCCACATCTCGAAACCCTTAGGGTGGGCTTGATTGTCACGAGAAAGTTAGTAAGTAAGAAATAATATTTTTATTTGAAAGACTTCAGCCCAACCAATATAAAAGCTGAACTACATTCTACTCTGTGTGAGTCTCCTTCGTTAACCAAAGGTAAAAGGTTTAGAAGAGCAGTAGCACAGAGTTTAAACGATTTCTGGAGTTGATTAAAAGAGGAGACCTCTCCAGATATTATGAAGAAAGTCTACAAAGCAGTACTGGATACTTTTCCACTGAAATTAGGCGAACTACTTGAAATAAATATTTTTTTCTAAGAGCCAGCCTAAAAATTAGGCTTCTTTTACAATTTTAAGGTGATCCTAGGATTGAATATCAGGAGAGAGAGAGAGTCCAGTTCGCAGGGAACTGGTTTCGCGTCAGCTAAAAATAGCTTCAGCAGTCAGAGAGTGGGGGAACTAGTAGACACAGAAGAAGTTTCAAAAAGTGTGGTATTTTGCATATTATCTAAAATTTTGGATATGAGAAAGCAGTGTGCAAGATAAGTGTCGCGTTTGCTCACACTCGAACAAAATCGCGAAGATGTCAGGAAGGTGTTTCAATTGAATGCTTAGCGGAGTTTCACACCTATAAAGCATAATTTTGGTGCCGATTCATAACCATGGAGGAATCATGGACCCAATCTCTTCACACCCGAGACAAAAAAAAATCAAAACAATAAACTGAAAATTAAGAACCGGCTTTAAAGAAGGCGAAGACCGTTCCATCTACAGCAAGGTCATGGCGACGGTTTTAGGATGCACGTGGCATAATTTTCATTGGTTATCTTAAAAAAAAGGAAGCAACGGCGAATAATTCGCGAACGTATTGCAAGGTTTGAGCAAAGAAATCAAACCAAAACGGCCGCATTTGGCTATGAAGAAAGTGTTGTTTCATCAAGACAATGCACCTGCTCACAAATACGTTATTGCAGTGGCGAAAATTAATTAATTAAAATAAAACTGCTACGTCATGCACTCTATTCACCAGATTTAGCCCCCTCAAATTATTTTCTATTCCAAAACTTGAAAAAATTGCCCAGAGTTCGAAGAGTTTCCAAAAACCTTTCATGATTTGTTTGACACTAGGAGTTATTTTTATATCGACCCTTAATATTTTAATAAACTCAGAAACATACCGTTCAAAAAGGTTACATTATTTTATTTAATTTTCAGTGTTCTATATATGTTTACTTTTAATTTTTTTAAACTTCTTTTAATTTTGTATTATTATTGTATAGAGATTTGAAAAAAGGAAATTAAAATTTAATAAAAATAATTTAAATGATCCTATAGAAATATTTTAAACATAATGAACATTTACACTAAAAATTAACGACATTTTTATATATATCTATTGTCTAACAATGATGGTCAATTGGTCATATTTTAAATAAAAGTTATGTTTTTTTGGTTGATTATAAATAATACAAAATTTATCATGAACACTAAAACAGAAAATATAATTGTCATATGATAAATAAAAAAAAATCTTTTATTTCTTTGGGTTCAAAGATATTCATTTCATATATATTCTCAAAGTTTGTAGGCATTTATTACTACAAATAGAACTGCTATATACTGAACTGTTATACTGCAAATATTTATAATGATCATTATTTTGTCCCTCTGGTTACCTAGGTTCGACAATCTGTGCCGGGTATAAAAAAAACTGCAAACAAAGATAACTGGATAATATTTCCTTCAAAAACTTGAAAAATTGAGTTTTAAAAACAGATAGTTTAGTAAAATTTCATATACTTTTCAGCGGTCAAAAGACAGCGCTTTCGAGAACAGTAGTGTAGATATGATTATCAGTAAAAAATTAAAGAAAAGGAGAGATAGATATTGAAAAGTTAAGTAGCTATATGTTATTAAAAATCGTGCATTTATTTCAAGATTCTTTTTTTTTTATTTCCAATGCCTATAAAACAATGTAAACAAAAAGATAAATATAGAATATTGACAAAAAACAGCAATAATAAAAAATAAGAAAAGAAACACTAGTCCACAGTATCGTCTATAAATCACACATTTTGTATCTGGTCTCCCAATACCGGCTCCACATAGATCCAGAGGTGAGTGCACTACGCGTGCCAAATGAAAGGCATCCATTTCTTCATTATAGTCGCACAGTTTACAAAAGCGAATCTGGACAATGCCTATTATACTTAAATACTTGGATAGGCAGTCGTGGCCAGTGGCGATTCGAAAATCGGCCACAGCTCTACCTCGTAGCTGTTTTGGAATATGAAAGAATTTGATAAGCCGCACTTTTTGATTATTATTTGTTTCAATTTCGAACAGAAATGTGTGTGTTTTGTGTAGTACTTCTTTATGATTTTTTGGCACTATAAAAATGAACTGTATTGCTAGAGGTTTGAAAGAGTTTTGTCCCCTTCTTCGCCAAGAATCGGCATTTTTTTTCCATCAATGCCAAAGTGTGATGGAATCCATTGCATTCCAATGTATTCTAATGACATTAAAGTAAATTGCCAGTAAGAGTTGATGTTTGAGAATATCAACTGATAGATGTGCCTCGATGGAAGATATTGCCATGTAGATCCATCTCCTCATTGGTGCACTCCGGAAACATAAATTATTACATCTAAGTGATCTACTTCGTCAGCATGTGTTGCCCCTAGTGCTCTTCTCTACATGTTCTCCATTGGAATGTACACAGGTTATCTCAGGTTAAGAAACATGAGCTTACCAAGAATTTGGCTTCCTTTAATATTGACGTTTATATATATATATATATTATATATTATATATATATATATATACTGGGATATAGTCAAACCTCGATTTAAAAAAATTGAAATATTTCACTCTCAGAGATATTCTCTATTTCTTCTATCAAAATCAAGAAAAGTTCAAGAAAAATTAAAACCTGGAATATAAAATTTTTTAATTAAAGTCTCAAATGGGGTTATATATTTGAGCACTATGGTAAATGTAGTGTTAATTATGCCGCATGAAGTACAGTACAAACTCTGAAGTAACAGTATGGGTCTACGCAGTGTACATTTTTGCATGATAATTGTGTTTACAGGATCTAAAATTAATATGTTTTCATATATTCTTAATGTATTTGGTTGATATAGTAAATTTTCTTAAGATTTATTTGTTTTACCCTTGAAATCCATGAATATTTCTTGAAAAAGTGACGATTCGATATTAGAAAAAAAAGAATACAAATATTATTTATATAAAAGTCGAGCGACTCACATAATCACTCATTACGAGATTTAGTAATTTTTACACTTACAAAAGTGACATTTCGCTAAATGTTTCTTCTGCTCAGTACAGATAGTATAAATTGACTTAAAAGGGGTTACGGGAGAGGTGAACATATAACTTCGAGGTTTCAATTTATTAGACCAAAAAACTTGAAATTTGGCAAGCATGTTTATTATGTTGATCTATGATCTGCTAAAATAAGTTTAACGTAAATAAACGACGGCAATTGAGAGTAAAAGATAAAAATACTTCATTTTTAGAAATTCAAGTACTGGCAACTTTTAACCAAGAGGTAAGGGCCATAAATGTATTTGTTTTTATAAAAATGAATTATATTTAAGCCCTAAGCTTAATCTTAGGACTGAAATATCAATAATTTAAAAACAGTACACAGCCATAGAACATGATATCCCAGCAAAGCGGTCTGTGAAAGGCTAGCTGTATTTATATAGCTATTCTTCATACTGTTTAAAAACACACAATCCCAGAAAGAACAGTGATAACTATATAAAATACGTGTTCTAATATTGTATAAAGATTTTAATAAAGTATTTTATAAATTAAATTTCTTATTAATAATTGATTTATTTTAAAACTAAAAGTTGGGATGAATTTATGAATAATTATAATTAATAAACTCATTGATTTCAATTAATTATTTTTAACATTTCCTTTTTCTAGAAACTTAATACAGTTGTTAAATTCTTTTTTACCATTAAGCTTTCAATATTATGCAGTGCCATGGATATCACACATTTACAAAAATTAAAAAAAAAACTACCAACACAGAAATAAAAGTTTGAGCCAAAAATTAAGAACGTTAAGTGAAACATTTATTGTTATTTTGATACATGTTACCCTTTTACCCCTCACCCTTTTAAAAAACTCAGCGGAGCAAGAGCCCTTAGAGTGCCCGTTTCAGTTTACGTGTCCTTGGGTGCTGAGGTGCATGAGCAGATGTTCTGAACCCCCAGTGTTGTTGTTGTTTCCAATCCCTTTGGTATATGAAAGCATACACCAAGTCCAATCGACCTTTCAGCATAAGCATATCACAAGCCAGGCCCAGTGTTTAGTTCCCAGGAAAGCTTGGTACTCAATTATGACTCATTGAACAGATGAAAGGCTGAGTTGACCTCGTCCAGCCCAAAATTTGAACCCCGGATCTGTGACGTGAAAGCGCGAATCGCTGCCATTTCAGCCACACTTAAAGTACACAAAAATGCTATGCTAATTTCTTTAACATAGTAGATTTTTTGTAACTGTTATTAACCGTTCTCAGTACTAAGGTACTTTTATGCTAACATAATTTGTATAAAAAAATAAATAACAGATGGGTCGAAGCAAGGATCTCATGAAGAAAGAAATTTCTCACGGAATTTCATAGCAGAAATTTTCGTCCCAGTGAAGCTATTCCCTCATATTTGAAGCTATTGATTTTATTCTAGAGATTAATTCGAAAGTACTGCACATGTGTTATTTTAAACATACAATTTCCTTCTTTTAAATGTTATTGTGAGTTTTGGTGGTATCATTACTGATTACGTATCTGAAATCGCATGATTGCAATAACAAAAAGAGGTCGTATTTTCTTTTGCGTCGAGTGAATATCAAACTATTCCTTGGAAACGTTCATTGAAAATAATGCCTTAGGCTTGAAAAATAATTCAAATTTCCTGTAAAATTTTATTTTTAAAAATTAAGGTAAAAATTTTAAAAAATTATTTAGAACTACATGCTTAACTTTTTTGTGTCGCGTCTGTTTTGCCCGTATACCGTACGGGCATTCTTGTTCCTGTATTATTTTTACTGTTTCACACGTATCTTATCAATTTTTGGCATCAAAATAATTGTATACAGTTAATGGCGGTAATTCTCAATATAAAAATTTTAAGTGTAATTAAAAAATCTGTAAAAATTAGTTGTATTTCATTTATGTTTACATACCTAAGTGTAGCTTCCCCGTTAAACATAGACGGATGAAAAAAAACATCTTACAGGAATACACTATTATTTCTATTGAAGTACAAACAATATACACTAAATGCTATGAAAAATATTATTAAAATTAATATTTTTAATATTTTCCAATTTAAAATAATAAAATTAATTTAAAAAATGCAATAAGAAATGTGACATGTTTTTGATCGAATTTCGGAAAAAATTAAACTGTTAGGGATTTAATAAAGATTGAGTGAGATATATAATACGCTTTTAGAAAGCATAAAATGGATATCACTTTTTGAAAAGGAAAAAATATTAATATTACATTATCTAGAAGCTACTGATAAATTTATGGATATATTAAATATTAAAAACCGGTATTTATAACGGTTTCAAAACGTCACATAATTTCTGGGGGGGGGCATATGTTTCGGCCCTTTGTATAATCCAAAATTTGTATTTATGTCATGTGTTTCAGAGAAAACGCTACTCTGAAAACGATATTTATATTAGTATGCTGAAAAGATATTCCTTTACTGCTATGTGAATTTCTTCTTATTAAGTAAATATATTCAACCATCCGATAACACAATGTCTAGACGAATTGCTGTCAATAAACTAGTGTGTATGATCTTGTAAGAAATAAAGGATGACATCTCATGTATAGACAGTGTGTGACATTTGCTTTACATTGATTCCGAATACATGCCCTTTGGAGATATTAGTTTATTTCTATTATTTCTTGATTTTCTTTTCTTTAGCATACAGGAAATTTTGTGAATTAATGCGATTTATAGAAAAGGCATTATTCAATAACTTTATATATATAACTGAATTGAGTTAAGTAACCTTAAAATTCCCTATAATTTCATATCATAAATTAGGTTTTGAAGTCTTACAAATTTTATTAATACAGAAAAATGGAACATAATTTATTTTATGATTTTATATATTTTATACACAAAAGAAACATGTTAATTGATTTAAAAAACTATAAGAGCTCTGCATTTTGCGCCGCGAAAATAAGCTGATAGTGCATGCATACAATTTTACGCAAGATAATCCTGTCTTGACTTGACGATTTAGCAAAAATAGTGTTTCTTTTCTTCAATCATGATTTTCATTAAAGGAAATATAGTTAAGTTTTGCCAGAAGTTTTATTCACAATAATTTAGTATAACTTAATGAAAAAAATTATACAATAGCTTTTTCTTTTCTCCAATACGTCCAATCTTCTATTTCGTCCGTTATTATGATATGGGCGCTAACCCGGGAGCAGTCGTACATTTTATAATAGCGTTAGTGGTTGCGCAGGGTAACGGAGTCACCCCAATCTGTTTTTTTTATAATTTTTTAATAAACACGATACAAATCAAAATTCAAGTAAAAAATTTGATTAAGAAGGATTATACTTACCTACATTTAAGGCCGTTTTAATTTATTTTTTTTATAATTTGAGAAAAACCTGATCAAACCGAACAAAACTGTTTCAAACTGTGCGTGACTTTAATAAAGGACACAGATCACAGACACTTTTCGCTAACATTACATGAATGGTATTTTCAATCAAAACTGTCATGATTTGTTCACTTTATTTTAGTTTTATTATTCTTTGATGATTGACAAATAGCAAAAAGAGTTTTTTTTGATTATCTCTTTTTCACAGGGCTCAGTGTGACTCGTGGTACTTATATCTTTATAATGGATATCTTATAATATCTTATAATGGGCTTTATATCGTTCTCAATGGAATTATCTTAGGCAGCATTTGAAAATTTTCCTTCAACCCAAACGTATCATGTTCATTGTCTTTCTCAAAGTTATCATGATCAACTATCATGATTAATATCAATTATTTCATCAAATTCTTCCTTTACTTGTTCAGTTTCAATTTTATCCAATGGAGATTACAGATGCCCATTTATTTTCTTTATATTCTCTTAATTCATACATTATAAGCCGTAATGAGTCGTACACAAAGAAATCAAAACTATTCAGTCGTTCACAGAGGGAAAATGTAGCTTGTTCATAGAAAACATTTTGAATCATAAGTGGTCGCGTTGGGAACTTATTCACCCCAATTATCTTAAGATTTTAGAAAACATTTGCGATTTCCAAAAAAGAAGAGATGTATGACAAACACATTTTAGTTCTCCTGAAGACTGTCATATGCCCATTTTTATATTCTTTTCATTTACATTTAAAAACCATAATGAATCGTACAACATAGCAATCAAAAGCTAATCACAAGGTAAACATGTAGCTTGTTCATAGAAAATATTTTGGAATGAAAGTGGTCACGCTGGGAACTCAAGCACCCTAAGTACATTAAGATCGTTTGCCACACCCTTAAAAAAGATATTTGTGACAAATGCATTTTAGTTCCCATGAATTCTCTGCTATGTAAGAGGATATTGACGTCATTCGTAACAAATAAGCAGTTTTTCTACAATTACATATTTTGTGAGCCTAAGGCGACTCTGTGCCGCACGTGAACGCCACCGGGTGAAATCCTTCTTTGATATTTCATTTATATTTATCAGATGAATGATTTGCTGATGTCTAACTACAGCATGACTGACGGAAGACAGATATGATTTTCTATTAAATAGTTGATCGATTGCTTATTAGCATGCCATTAAGAAGAAACACCTCGTACCTCGAAATTTTAAAGTATAGTCAACCTACGATAACAGCACTTGATCTGGTGTTCATCTCTCAAACTTCCATACCATGTAAATGTGAAGAATTGGAACGTCAACAGATAAACGGGCAGAATCTCTTCCAAGTAGCGTGTCTTAAGTGGCGTAAGGATGCGAACCCACGAAATGACTACACATAAACAACATTAGAAACTATTTAAAGACAAAAGTTTATCTTTAAAAATCTATAATTTTTTTCATTTAAATTAGTAAGTTGTTACGGGTGTTTCTTTTTTTTATCAGATAAACACGTAGAGTGATTATACAAAGGAACGTAGAAAACTATTTCCAATACCCAGTCGAATACGTAGCAAAAAATCTTCAAAGTTATCAAAAGTAAAAGATATAGATGTCAAAGCCTTCCAGTTTTGTTTTAGTTTTGTTGAAGAAATTACTCTTTTTATAATAAAAATCAATAAATTTTTTTTTTATAAAGGTCGGTGATTTACTCTGAATATGATGCAACCTGTTCGAAGTATAAGAATGGTGAAACTGAAACGAAAATAAATGAAATAGCTTTTTTTAATCTCCTTGAGATTTCTTTTAAAGTAAAACGCTACATAGTCTTCTGTAGAAAATGGAATCGAATATTAATCGAAATTATTTAATTTAGTAAGACCATTCATTCACTGGAAAAAAATAGGCTTATTAATATAGTTAGATATCTTTTTCCTCCTTCATAGATCTTGTGTAGTTTCCGCTTGAGTCTCTTACACTTAATTTCTCATTTATTCTTATCTAAGAAGAGTGATTTTTTTGTCAGAGAGTAATGGAAAAATGATTGACTCGAAGACAGAGACTAAAATTGAACATTTTATCGATCTTCTGTAAATGAGAAATGCTGCAAAATGTGCAGAAAGCATTTCTAATTTTTTTCAGTTCCTTAACATAGAATACTTAAAATAATACGAAAATAATTAAATGTATTTTTTTAATCTACTGATTCTGGGTTTTTTATAACGTCATCATTCTTAGCAATGTTTTTTAAATTTCTACTGTTATTTTCTGTTTTCAGAGTGTCTTTGCATAATATTATCATGTAGATGAAAATAACACATTTTCATGTAGTATAATTTTGATTTAAGAAATGTTTCGAGAATGATTCATACACACGCCTAATCAGGTTATAGTATCTTAACATAAATTATAGACAAATACTTTCAAATACCTTTTAATGCAAGAGGATTGACTTTGTTTTCTTTACATATTTTTTTATCAGTTTGACCATTGATTTATCTTAAAAAAATATTTATTCATATTAATAATTTTGAAATGTAAGAATTAAATTTATGTCATAAAAAACTACTTATCACTCATTTTATAAATCATGAAATGTAAGTTGCACTAAAAAAAGAAAATTGACACACATTTTTGATAATCTTTTAAAGACTTCAATTTAATTATGCTTTTAATAAATGTTTTCTTTTTTTTCACATATGCTTCTCATATTAGTGTTCACTCATATTAATATTGATATGTTTTCAACAAATAATGATAAAATAACTTTTGGTGTGAACCGAATAGTATGTGTATAAATAAATGTAACAATTGACTTGAATTTTCAATCCAGGATTTTTAATTCATAATGGCCTTGAGCCATTCAAAACTTTTCGCAAGATAATTTTTATTTACCCCCTTAACGGGAATTAACCACGTCTTAGTCTACCAAAAAGCTAAAAAGTGAGCATTTTTGAACCAGGAGGAGGCAATTTTTCAACACCAGCGTATTTGGATCAATCAGAATATCATTTCCCGTAAATCATATGATTCTAACAGTTCCAGTTAACAAAAACAATAGAAAAAGTTAGAACGGCATTCTTGTCTTTCAAATATACATAAACTAAGATATAGTTCTTAGTAACTTATAAAGAATGAAATATTTTTGTCCATAAAGATAAAAAAGCATTTCTACACATATAAATGTGTGATAAGTCTGAAATATAAGAAACATCTCCACAATTGAAAGACTAAATATATTTAAACACACACTTTAAAAAAATGGTTACTATCAAAATACTAAGAAGAATCAATGGAAATGAAAATTTATTCTAAGAAAAAAAGCAAATATATATATATATATATATATATTATATTTTCACAAAGCTAAATGAAAATTATCTCTAAGTATTCATGATTTTTTACTCTCACATAAGTTTTGTATGTACTGATTAATAAAAAGTTACAATCTATTAAGTTTTAGTACTTGTCAATAAAAATTAAATGTTACTATTTCTTATAGAAATTTATGGGAGGAAACATGATTGGCTTGATATATATATATATATATATAAAGGAGAAAAGCGACTCAACTCACTGACTGACTAATCACGATATCTCCGGAACTATTCAACCTACAGATTTGAAATTTGTTAGACATGTTCCTTTTATGGAGTAGAGATAAGATAAGAAAGGATTTTGCAAAATTCGAATCGCAAGGGGCGTTACGGGGGTTGAGGGGCGTTAAAAGTAATTGCTTCCATTTTTAAACTACTGAACGTACAATCTTGAAATTGGGTAAGCCGATTCCTTTCATAGAGTAGAGATCCGCTATTAAATGAGTTTGGTGAAAATCGACCCCTAAGTGACATTGCGGGGGCTTAGAGGGCGTTATAGATAATTTTTTTCCATTTTTAAACTATTAGACGCACAGTCTTTAAATTTGATAAATAGATTCCTTTCATAGAGAAGAGATCAGATACAAGATGGTTTTTCTGAAAGTAACCCCCAAGTAGTGTTGCGGGGGGAAGGGGGGGGATAAATATTTTCGTTTTTAAAGTACTTGACCAACCTGCTTGAAAATTGGTAGACATGTTTCTTTCATGGAGTAAACATCCACTACAAAATGGGTTTTGAGGGAAATGACCCCCAAGTGGTGTTGCAGGGGGTTAAGGGGAGATAGAAATAATTATTCCGATTTTTAAACTATTAGACGCACAGTGTTGAAATTTGGTAAGCAGATTCCTCTCATAGAATAGAGATACGCCACAAAATGCGTTTCGTGAAAATCGACCCCCAAGTGGCGTTGAGGGACGTAAGGGGCGCATATTTTTCAATACAATCGAATTCTTAATGCTAGGACTTAAATATCAAAAATTTATACATATATATAACCAACAAAAATTTATAAAACATCATGAAATACCCAGCGAAGCGGGCGGGTAACAGCTAGTGTATATATATATGTGTGTAAGCAGAGAGATACACATATGCATGGGTGCTTATACTCATGTTATTTCAAATTCAAATTTAATATTTTAGTAGAATAATCATTTAAAACATAAGGAAACATTGAGTATCAGAACAAATTACAAAATACAGAATGGTACGGTCATATGTAACCGGCAACTGAAACTTTATCTTCTGACTCCTAAAGCATGCTCAGGTGTGTATGCTTCAGGAATATTATTACTGCATTATTTACTGAATTTTTCTTTAGTTGAAGACAGAAACAATATCACTCTTCCCCAAAACCTGAAAAAATAAATAATTTTTAGATATATTTAAAATTATTACTGTGTGAGAGATATTGAAAACGGATTTTCTTAGAAAATGTATATTTACTTTCATTATCTGGTTTATTTCTCAATTTACGTAAATTATTGGAACATAAATAAGCACAAGAACAATCTAATTGCAAAAAAAAAAATAATAAATTTAAGTATGGTTTCGGGGAATACGTATTTGCAGCATAATTGAATCCATCCAGACATATTGATTGTAACCAATCGTATCCTTTATCCGAACTTAGATTGTGTTACTAGTTAAAGTGAAATACTTTATCGGAAAGAAAATTTATTATATATCTTGATTTAACATCCAGGTAGCTCCTTAGGAATGCCAATTACATCTTGTTTTACGCTTTTTTTTCTCTTAACATCTCTCTCTCAGCAAAAAGGTCTATATATATTTATATATATACATATTTTATTTTAATTTCTTTCCACTAAATATAAAACGTTATGTAAAAAAGCCTCTGTTGTTAGATCAACGCTCGGGGGAAGCATTTTAAATTCCCTCAAGTGAAAAATGGTACAGATTATAATTATATAAAAATTTAAAACATAACTTTTTAATTACTTAATGCTTATTTAAACATTTTTGTCATAATTCAACTGAATTAGTTTATTGGGATCCACAAGCAAAATACGGAATTGATTTAATTATGAAGAAATTTGCATTCTAACGATTCATTAGTTGCTTAAACATTAGCACTTCATTGTTTAAATTCATAATTAGTAAAATCGCATCACAAGGGATGTACCTCTAAATTTCAATTAAAAAAAAATCAGGTGATTCTAAAATGGATTTTCTGAAAAATATTCTGTATTATTTTTTCAAAAACGAATATTTCCTTATATGGTACTTAAAGCTTTCACACGTTTAAAATAAATTCCAATAAAATCTCGCTTTTCTTAAAACGATATAATATGAATGGCTTTAGTCATTATATTTTTAACCATTATCCAGAAAAAATAAGGAAAATATACGGTAATCAGCGCTCTTGGCTACATCACCGAGGTTTGTGGGGGGGGGGGATGTCGGCTCTTCATAACTTCAATATAGAAATATAAAGTTAAAACTTAAAATATTAAATAAAACTAATGTAGTGGTTATCATTTTTCCTACTAGCAGTCTCTATCAAAATCCCCTCTATCAACAGCAAAAAAAACATTTTATCAGTGTGGGAAATATTATTTTCTAAAATAGGGGAAATGGTTGTAAAAATCTTGGCCCTGCCAAACATAACATTCGTCTCCACTTGCCAGAACTCTGGGTAGTTTTACTACTCTTGTGTGTTTATTCAAGGATTTTTTTTTCTCTTCTGGTCTACCAGCAGCATGTCAACAGCTGCAGGAAATATTACCTTATCGCTATGTAGCAATTCATTACTGAAACGCAGCAAGAGCCAGCCTAAGTATTTTTCTTTATTTCTTCGACGTTGTCTTACTTCCAGTATTATATTTTTAATATGTTTGCTTTATATTCTAGGTTAACATGTACAAAATTAATTTTCAAAGCAGAAAGAGACTCAGCTATCAATTGTTACATTGTTGTCTATCAATTGTTACAATTTCATGGTGTATTGATATACATTAAGAGAGTCTTTGAAGTCTTAGTGCAGATAGGTAATCAGAAACTTTCAGCAAAATAATCAAGCGAACTATTATATTTCTTGAAAAAAATGTGCTGAAATTACCTTCTTGTTTCTTTTGTGTGATTAATTTCATTAAACTTATTCAATGAATTTGATTAAAATTATTTAAATAGCGTAGTATACTTTTATTAACAAGATTTAATCCAATAGTTTGTTGAATACCATCCATTTGATTCCACACTAAATATTTATTATTACGTTAAAATATATGAGTTGTAGCATTTTAAAAGGTACAAAACAATTTACGCATTTCTTAAATTGTATGCATATTGTTCTTACAAATTTTGATATATATATATACTATATAGTCAAATACTATGCAATTATGAATTTAGATGTTTTTAATTCAGAAAAGAAAACGAAATACAATACAGTGTAAAAACAAACTAATAGGGTAAGCATATAAGGAATTTTAAAATACTCGGTGATTTTTTTTAACTGGTACTTTTCAGATCCAACTGCAACTAAGACTAACCGTTGCAAAGATAAAAATAACTTAGCTTGGAGACTAATACAGATATGAAAAGTAAGATTACATAAAAAAAATATTAGTTTCAAACATCGATAGTAAAAAATATTCATGGCTGGTAAATTCTAAATAGGTTTTTAATCTAATCTGTGCTTTCGTATAATTCATTTTAGATATCCGACTACTTTCGACAACTTTTTTTAAAAAAATTGGAGATACGGATTTTTTTTTTTTTTTTTTGTGGTTTTTAGATTTCTTTAGTACATTTTAAGAAAAAAGTGCTAAAATTAAGAACAGAAAAATAAATTATTATTACTAAAATTGGAAAAAATAGGTAAAAATTTGCAAAAATTACATAAACGGAGCCCACCCTGTACAAATCTTCATGAACAAAATCTCAATTTTTCATTTTTGATGTGTAACTTTGATATTCAATTTTGAAATGACCTGTAGGATAAGAGATATTTTTGTTTTCACAAAAACTAGAAAACTTTATCTTAGTTATTATATGAAATTGCTCAAAAAGAAACAGTGATTGTATCGACATAAGGGATTGCAAATTTTTTTAAAAAAAATAATCGTTTGATACATATGAAGATTAAAACACTTGTACTTTTATACAGAACATACACAAATTCTTTCAGTTAATTATTCTTAAATGTTTTTGATCAATCGCTCTGTCCCCGTTTTTGAATTATAAAAAAACACATTTCGAGTAAAACCCATTTTAAAGTTTGACATAGTTTAAAGTTATGGCATCTGCCTTACTAAAACACTTGTAGTTTTTAAACTAGAGAACAGAAAATAAAAAAAAAAATATATGTATTTTTACGAAGCGCATAAGACGGTCTTACAACAAAATTATAAAACATTCAGGCAATTTTTGAAAAAATTCAAGGTTTTAGGGTAGTCAGCTCATTATTATGTTATGAGTTCATATTTAAACACTCATTATTACACTAATAAATAAAGCACTACAGTAACAAATAATGCACGTTTTTCGCAATATTGTGTTCGCCTTAAAACTTATCCATTATGAGTTCAATTGCCAAATAAAATTTGAAACAAAACTAAATGGATGAATTTTAAATTAATTACAAATATCTTAGAAATCAGAAATATAGTAATTCCATTTTGTGTGTAAAGTTAATTGTAAGCTAGCGAACTATTTTGAAACGTGAATAAATTGAATTCACATAATATGAGCCTTCAGAAAATCAGTGATTTTTTTTTAATGAAACTGTGTAAAACTACATAATCCTCGTCATGAAAGAAAAATAACCTCTGGTTCAATTTCGTTTTAACAGTATCAAATTTAAAGTAAATGCATATGTTTAATTTAAGTTTTTATTTATGAGAGCTAGGCGCACCTTTGTTTTCTTACGCAGCAAAACATTAAGAGAGATACAAGCTAAATTATCTTTCTATATTACGTGTAAGATATGTAATGAGATTTAAAGCTTACATTTATTACTGTATACTTTAAAATAGATATGATGACTTCACTAACTCATAGATAGTGTGACGAATTTTGTATAAAATAATGCAAATAATTTGTATTTGGATGTGCAATGCATTTAGATTACTCTATGCTATATTTATTTCATGTTAAAATTGTAATATTCACAAGCAACGCCGTCCCTTACTTTATAATGGCGATTCAATGGGAACTTGGCGAAATATTGGCGATAGAGCCAAGTTGGCATCATTTTTGGCGACCAATTTGGCGACATTGGTGACCATGTTGGCGAGTTCGGGACCATCTGGATTCTTCTAGAAATTAGTAGAGAAATCCACTAATTTTACGATCTGTGGCGCGAGCGCATCTTTCCGGAACTTTCAGCCTCTGCTATAAATAGAGTGATACTCGCCGCAAGAGTCTAGTCTGATTTCAACCAGCGAGTAGTGAGTCTGGTTTTGACTAGCGATTAGTGAACTTGCCTTGATCATGATTAGCTCGGCTGTGCTTGTGAATAAACAAATATATATGTGTATTTTTAGATACTGGTAATTGTGTCTAAATGCTGTTGAAGGTGTGAAATCCTTCTGATATTTATTCTGCGAATTTTGCTGTTGAATCCTGTATTTTTAAGGATTGATTTACGCCAATAAATACGCATCGCTCGCAAAGAACTGCCCTGTTGCTTACGACTGGTTTTGCATAAGAACCTCGAACACCGATCTACGTAACAATATTTATAACAGTCTATTTGCCTCCTTTAAGAGTAAATTAGAAATATTTCTGTAAGAATAATATACAAATCGATGTGTGAAAATCTTAATCTAAATATTCTGTTAGCTTATTTTCAAATACATAAGAGTTTGTTGATTACTAATACAGAGTAATATTTTTTCGCTAATACACTACTGGCCTTTAAAGTGTCGACACCAAGAAGATGATATGCTACAAACGGGTAGTTTAAAAAACAAGAAGAAGGTGCTGTGATATGCAAATGGTTATCGTTTCAGCGCAATCAGACAAAGCATTGGGCCGGTAGAAATACCTACAATGAGTTTAATTGAAGAAATTGTTCAGCCTGTTCCTCATACACAAATTGCATTTGAACAATGTTGCCAGGTCAAAAGTTCTTGCGATGTCTCGCGTAAGCATCAGAAATGTGTACTACTGCACGTTTCTGACTTTGATAAAAGTCAAATTGTAGTGTACCGATATTGTAGTTTATCGTATTGCAGTATTGTTGCTCGCATCGGTCAAGATCCAATGACTGTTAGCAAATATGGAGTCGATGGGTTCAGGCCTGTAATACCGAACGCCGGATGGATTTCAATGGCCCACTATCACTAGCAGCCTTGAAGACAGACATGCTACCCGCATGGTCTTAATGGATCGTGCAGGTACGTCACGAGCCCTGAGTCAAGAGTTGTGGTCGTTTGCAAGACAACAAGTGTCTGCACGAGCAGTTCGATGACCTTCGCCGAAACATCGATTCTCAGCTCGTAGAAAATGGTTACGGCTACCCTTCAAGTTGCATCACAGACAGAAGCATCTTCAATGATGTTATCAAATACCAGCCCGGCCACATGAATGGCGAGACGTCATCTTTTCAGCTGAATCCAGGTTCTGTTTACAGTAACAAGATGGTTGCATACGTGTTTGGTGGCATCATGGTGAACGCACATTGGCAGCGTGAATTCGTCATCGTTATTCTAGCCCATCACTTGGCGTGAGGGTATTGGATGGTAGTGGATACACATCTGGTCACGTCTTGTTTGCATTGACAGCACACTGAACAGTTTACATTATATTTCTGGTGTGTTACAACCTTCTGTTGTGCTGTTTATTTAAGCCCTGTGAAACCCTACATTTCAAAGGGATAATGCGCAACTGCATGTTGCTGATTTTGTACGGACCTTCCTTGATACGGAAAATGTTCGACTGTTTCCTTGGCCTATACCTTCACCAGAGATCTCGCCAATAGAAAACGTCTGGTTCATGGTTGCCAAGCGTCTGGCTAGTCACCATATGTTAGTCACTATCGTTAATGAGCTGGAACATCGTGTTGAAGCTGCATGGACATATGTACCTTTACATGCCTTTCAATATTTGTTTGACTCATTATCTAGGCATATAACTGCTATTATTAGTGCCAGAGGTGTGTTCTGAATATTGATTTCTCGGGATTTATACACCCAAATTTCTTGAAAATTTAATCACTTGTTATTTCCAGCATAATATATTTTTCCAATAAATGTAATTTTTCTATCTGCATTTCTGCCTGGTGTTACAATTTCAATGTACAGTTGTATACTTTTGGAAAGATAACAACTTTGATTTTAAAAAAAAATTATGGCAGTATTAAATGTGATTGTTTTTATTGATTTAAAAATAGCAATGATTCTTTACGATGTGTCGTCCTAATATTTCAATTTTTGTGTTATATTTTTTATTCGAGTCTATCATTATAAATTTTAAAAAAAACATTTTTTGACTTAAATAGCTATTTAAAAAGGGAATTACGTAGTCAAGGTCTTAAGAAATAATCTTATTTCGCCTCATAAAAATTTGTTGCAAAGTTTGAAGTATCTTGAAAAAGACTCATTCACTGGAAATAAATATTAAAAATTAATTAGTCTAGCACTTCGATAAAAATGTTAACTATATGACTATTGTTCATTTTATAGAATAATTCATTTTGACTTACTGACACTGAATCATGGATTTTTCCTTTTTCTTAACGTCTTAGTTGGAACCTTCATTGTCTGGGAAATCTTTAAGGTTTTCTTTTTGTTCTTCGTTCAGCAGAAACTTTCTGTTATTTTATGATTTATGCAACTAACTATATTCTTCCATGAATCAGAGTATTACTGTTATTTTTGTAAAAATTAAAAGATGATTCAGACAAAAATTTGACTATTTAATTTAGTGATGAATTCAAATCTCAGACTTTTTCGCTACTTCTATTAATTATAGAACAGTGCTTCAGAGCCTGATTACTTTTAATAGTTAATGCTATTTTTCCCGAAGTAGATAGCATAACTATTCAAAACCCTTCTAAGCTCTTTACTGTTCTTATTTAAAAATAAAATTGATTCTCTGATAGAACCAAAGTGTGTCTAATAATAGTAAAATAAAGCTATATATATAATTATGGAAGAAAGCTTATAATTCGTTTCTGGTTGTGCACATCTTGCTCCATTTTTTTGGAGGGGGGATATTATTAAAGATGAGAGACTCAAATATTAAGAAATGCTACGGAATATATTTTTGAATACACAATTTTCGAGATTTACTTCTTTTTTCCTCTTCTTCATCCTTAACTATTAATAAACAACTGTAATTTTTAAAGCAAATCTGGAACGATATGGAGTTTATTTTAGTACATTAGGATTTTTATAATTAAAAAATTTGAGTTTTACTTTCATCGAAGAATTATCCAGATTGCTTAAATCATTATTCTTACAACACCATTCAGCCTTTTTACTACATTTTAATAATCGGTTTTTACGTGTGTATTTAGCAGCGTAACGTACACCCGTAAGCCTCACATTGTGGGGAGAACAGGATTTTAAGAGGCTTAAAGCCCGACTGACGCCAAGTACGTACCATTTGTAAGATCCATCTTGGGGCTCAAAATCTGAATTTCATACAGTTACGCCACTGCGTGTATTATTGTGTTTAAAATAGTTCAGAGATTGCGTATGCTAAACTTAAATTATATTTACCTGGGACCTCTTAGTTGAGTGGAGTGTATATCCTACTTTCATCAAAGACTGTCGTTAAGAATAATGGAGAATGCCACAGGATAAACAGAACTGTATTTTGCAAATGCTTTTCACGGTGCGACTCAAGGGAGAGACAGGCACCAACAATAACTTTATTTATGTAACTTACGTGACTAACAAGTAATAAGAATCCTTGTGTAAGTCTAGTTCTAAACTCTTAATCTTATAAAAAAAATCATTAAAAATACATATTACAAGATAGGCTACATGTAATTTTAAGTGTCTGAATATATGAGTTGCATTATTATGGGGGTAGACATACAATGAGTAACTATTTTGATTACTGCACAAAGTAAAATGCTGCTAAATTAATATTCTCGAGGTATAGCAAGTTTATCCTTGTTAATATTGAGCTTATCCGGGGGGCACAGAGTCACCCCAGGATCATGAAATATTTAATTCTGGGAAATCTGCTTATTTGTTTCCAATGACCTTGTCAGTATCCTTCTATATGACAATCTTTATGGGAAATAAAATGTTTTTGGCACATATTCCCATCTTTTTTAGGAATGGTAAACGTTTTTTACAATCTTAAGTTACTTGGGGTAACTGAGTTCCTCACGTGATGACATTTGATTCAAAGTTGTTTCTATGAACAGGCTAATTATTTTCCCTTTGAGTGCCTTAATAGTTTTGATAGTTGTGTTTTATGACTCATTATGATTTATATATGTAAAATTAGATAGTAAAAATAAATGGACATTAATAATCTTTATTGGATGAAGATGAAACTATGTGTGTGGTCAAGCAAGGAAAGAACCTGCTAAAATAATGCATATTAATCATGATAGCAAAGTAAATTTCAGAAAAGTGATGAAGATTGTTACGGAGTGGCCGAATTTTGTTACGGAGTGGCCGATCGTATAGTGGAGTTTTTACTTTTTAACAGGAGAACTATTTTAAGTAATCTTTGCAAATTTATAAAGTCAATATATGAAAAGCACACCTCACACGCAATGCAATTGAACAGAAGCACGATTTAAAATAACTCATTGATTTATTTTTAAAAGCATTCACAAAATTAGGTTTTTCAGCGCGGAGTCAGGAATTGCAAAAGATAAATTTAAATTTCATAAACATTATAAAATACCAACTTACAAATCGACAATTTTGGAGAGGGATGGTTCGTCATTTCTTGAGTAGTACAGCAGGCCAACTCATTTCTTTTGCCAGAACAACCCTGCGTTCTCGACAACACAGGGTTGCTCCGCAGTCCAACCACACTGTACCACCACATTTGGCGCGTAGCGCCTAAAGTGCGAAACCTCCATTTAAATAGGGGATTTTTTTGTTACGTTGTAACAAAGATGAAATGTTTGAGTTAAAAGGAAGATTTTCAAATACTACCTAAAAAACTCCATCATGAAGGATATAAAGCCACAAGTGTACCGCAAGGGCCACTGTATTCTGCCAAAAAACACAAGTAAAGTAAAGTTCAACATGTTATTTGTCGATCATCAAAGGACACTAACGCTACAACTTGAACAAATTATAACATTTTTGCCTACCAATATCATTCCTATAATGTTAATGAAAAGTGACTGTATGGTTTGTGTTCTTCTTTAAAGTACCGCACATTTGATAAATTTTAGTTCAGGTTAATTGGATTTTTACTTAAAGTATCAAAGCAAAATTAAAAAGTACTTTTATATAGGTAAGTATACTTTATTTCGGTTAAATTATTTACTGTAATTACGATTTTTATTGTTTACAATAAAAATAATCATAAAAAAATTATTGGGGTGGCTGAGTCACCCGCGCGACAACTAAATTTAGTATCAAGTGCACTTCTTCTCTCGCGTTAAAGGGCTTGTTGAGATAGTTACGTAATTAGAGTATTATATATATTTCAATAAACTGCTATGTGTTTTAAAACTATACAGTTAAATTGTAATAAAGCAAACCATGGTGAAGATTTTTCATTTGAATAATGAACTCATACACATAGAATATGTTACAGATATGATTACTAAGTGTAAGAGTACAACGTTTATAAACTTTCAGAACTGATAGACTACGATGAGAAATTTAAATCATGGAAGACAATGGGAAATCACGTAACAGTGCATGGTCGGAAACGTTTTCCTGGAGTGGCAGTGACGACACAAAATGGGCTAAGACAGTATATGAATAATAGTAGAAAACGTGTTTAATATCTTTAGAACAGCAAAAAGCTACGAAAAAAATATTTAAAAGACGACGATTTTTATCAAAGTAAACGTTCAAAATTATGATCCGGGCCGTGATGAAGGCCTTACATCTGCGGCGCATTAAAGATTGAACTTTAGAAAAAATACCGGACGTTTCTCCATTAGCTGCCACAAACATACAACAAGGTCCTCAGGCCTGCTAACGAGAATTTAATATACCAGTGATATCGCGTACCCCCTTAAAGATTAATCAAGGTAAGTGAGGTCTAGTAGATTGAGTGAACCAATTTAATGGACCACTAATCTCCGATTTATGTAGCGGTCTATTACGTACACCAGCCGCAGAAGTTTCAGAGTTTTTGCTGTTTCACGAAAAATAAACATATTTTCTCCTCTTATTTGTACCCTGTCTTTCTTGTGTTTTGTGCCATCACTCACCAGAAAGGGTTTTCCGACTTTGCATTGCTATGTGAATTCCCATTATCTGTGTGTACACTATCAGTGTTAAAAGTTTATAATCGTTGGGCTGATATACCTTGTATAAAGATAATATATTGACGTAGTAATTGATCGATTATTTAATTATGTCTCACTTTAAAGTAACTAGAGAACTACTGACTATGGACCTGCTCAATGCTTTACCACTATCAAATAAAAAGGAACATATCCGAGCTGAAATTTTAGTTTCTAAACTTTTACAACATGCCAATGTGAGAATTTTGAGCCTCAAATTTCATATGTAACATGGTGTCAATTTCTCTACATCGTAATATCAGGAAATGTGCACTACTTAATAAAAGTGGTTCAATAGGAACAACATTATTGACAAAAATTTGCAGGGTAACATTTTGCATTGCATCTTAGCATTATGAAAATGCTTACCTTCTTCCGTATGAAAAAAAAAACGATACTCATTTGGCATTACATTAATCGTAAATAGTTAAGTATGTTTACAAAAACATTTCCTCTGACTTATTCTGTTAGTCCACTAACTAAAAACTTCAAAACTCTTCATTACACTTGTAAGTCAATTCTCTAGAGTGGAATTTTTCGTAAGAAATATAGAAACATTGCTTAAGAAATTGCAAATTTTACATGGAAACTTGACTGTTCCTTCAAGAAAAGTGGAAGAATCCTGGTTGCCTTTTCCAAGTTCAACTCCTTGCAGTTTTATATATATGTAAATAACAGTCATAGATGTCTAAATAAAAATAATTCCTAGCACTATATCAATATTATCATTCAATATGTAAGAATAACAATGAAATTTTGGCTACTATGTTCATAGATTATGTACTGAATAAATACAAAAACTATTTTAAATTCCAAAATTTATTCAAGAAGTTTTATGGAATGTGTAATCTACCATGTAGGGGTAACCTTGGAGTTTATTACTTCAAAAAGTTATAAAAATGGAAATTTATATCTACAATTAACTCTAAGCATGTTAGACTACTCTAGTACCAATCTATTTTAACACAGCTGAGACTTTAAAATGAAAGTTATATTCATTGGTAAATAGATAAATTAATTAAAGTTATCCTTTTGCTTTATGTCATGTATTTTATATATAATTAACTGGTTTTGTTGAACCATCTACTATTACACGACTAATTAAGTATGCATACAATCTTAATAAGTAATTTTTTATGAGCTTGAAAAAAAGAATTATGTATGCAGCGTTCTTTTTTTGTACTTGCTTGTGGTAAGCTACGATTCTGTTTTACTATTTACCTCGATATATTTTTACAAAAAAAACGTCCAAAGTAATCATTGTTTCACTATTAACCTTTTATGCACTCTTATTTTTTCAGGTTCTGTTGAATTAGAAAAGTAATTATCTGCAATAAAGCAGCAGAGTAGAGATGTGAACAGCAAGTATGTGTCAACTACATGTGCAAGGATTTGTTACGCTTCGAATCACAAAATGATTGTGTTCTAATGTAGTGAAAGTCGTTCCTGGAAACCATTACGTGAACTGAATTTTTTCGACTTCATACTGAAACGAACAATTATCCTCATTCTGTCTCAATTAATTTCAAGAAGGTTGAAAAACGTTTGCTGTATGAAGTTGGGTTACTATTTAACCTCTATTGCTCAAGTGGTGTGTGATGAATTTTTTTGTATGCTATCTAAGAAAGAAAGCTAATGCACTGTTCTATTCTGTTGTTTATCTTCACTAATTCTATTGTTCTTTCGATAAAGACTATATGTGTAATGAGAGTTTAAGGAGAATACATGTTAAAATTATTTCGTTTGTTCACATCGAAATAAATAAAAAATGGCACATTTTTAAATCTAAATTCTTGATGTTTACGAAGGAGGTATTTAACTTGCACACGGATGCTAAGAATTTTTTTCAGATTTCATACCTAATAGTGTCAATTATAATTTTTTTTCCCGCTCAGAAAAGATATTAGGTATCTGTAGAGAGAAGACAGTATGTCGTTAAAATCTTCCTTCTGACACATGTTGGTTAGAACTGATAATCAAGCAAAAATTTGTTCCACTCAATAAATTAGAAACGTCTTAATCCAAGAAATATTTCATTGTACAGAACAAAATTTTAAAAAAAATAACAGTGATTTTGGTTGAAAATTAGTAGCCTTCGTTGTATTATGTGAAATATGGATTTGATTTTGGTTCATCTCTTTAGAGGCGGTAATATACATTAAATCTACCGAGTTTCAAATTATTCATATTGTAGAAGTTTAGAATATTGGGTGGTCTTTCATATGGGCCATCCCTGTCACTTGATCGTGAAATTACATGTTTAGTCACCAAACGCCCTTATGAAGCTCCAAAATTCGATATAAATAATCAATAAACTGAAACATAAAGACCAAAGATTTATTGATTCTAATCATAACATGTTAATATATCATTACTGTTACTATCCGCTCTTCATTCTTTCTTGAGAAAAAAATACTCCAATTCACTAGATTAGATGTGAACATAACTCCTTAGAATCATAATATTTTGAATGGAAAGTTATTCGCTTATTAAGTCCCAGCCCTTCAGTGCATATCATATCCCTTGATATAGAAGAAAGCTATTAGTAAGTTTCATTTATCAAGAGCAGAAACATAAACCGATGCTTGGAAGGTACGTTCATTGTAAAATAGTTAAAAACAAGCATTGATTAAGATTGAGCACATATACTCATCTCTGTAAATTCATTCTGAGAATATGTATTTGTCACTAGCAATAATTTATTTGAAATTTAATAGAATTAGTATGTTGCAGATAGCAGATATATATTTAATTAATGCTGATATAAATTTAAATCGTATTGATATATACTAGTTAGTTATGCACTTGTTATGAATAAATTTTCCATACAATTCTGGATTTATTTTTCTCCTGAATCATGTGGAGGAAAAATAAATTTTGTACTTAACAGTAACTTTTAAATTGCGCATTTTAGGTGTAAAATGCAAATAGTCGATTGAATTAGAACATCGAGACTATTTATTTAATCCTTACTTCAGTATTTTTTTTCTGAAACGCATTGTATGGTATTTACGTAGTGATTGGTTCTTCTTTATTTGATTCCAATAACTATTTTAAATATAAAACATTATAAAAATAAAATTTACTTTATGGTATTTATTTCCTTACTTATTATTGAATTTGCATGCAAATACAATATTTATTCTTATGGTACATGTCTTTTTTATATAAGTAAACTAAAATTCATTTAAACTTATTTATTTATTTCAAAAGGAAATTTAAGTTAAAAAACTTCAGTATATTTTATACAAATAATTAGTTTTAAATTCAATAATTTATTTTTAAATTTATATGCTAGATGAAGCCTTTTATTAATGGTCCTTTTAAAAACTATCATCTGTAGTGGAAATATTTAAAAAAACATTTATAAATATCAAAGCATTCTCGCTCTCTCTCTCTCTCTCTCTTTGCAGAAACTAAAGGGAAAAAATGTTATTTAAGATCATTGTATTTACGCTGAAATTTACAGCTGTAGATTCAACTATTCTCGTGAAAAAACATTTCCTTTCAAAACAACTTTGACTACTTAATAACATAACACACATGTCCTTTTTTGTCAAACACAAATACTGAAATAGAGCGAAGGAATTTCTCTTAAACATTTGCAATTCAGAATACCTCAACTAACATTAATTACTCTTTTTTAAACTGAAATTAACCTTTCAGCACTAATTAGTCTTATATACTTTGGAAGAGAAGGAAGAGGGTGGAATTGAAGCAAAATAATGACCATTTTTTTTTTACTTCAGCTCTTCTACTCTTTCATTTAGTTAATTTATCTCCCATTCTGAATTTCCTCCTTTTTCTTACTAATTAATATTAATCTTTCACAAAGAAGATAAAAAAGGAAAAAGTAATTTTATTTGGATATACTTAGCTAAACTGTAAAAATTTGAAAAATAAGAAAAGTATAGCTGACATATACACAATATCATTCAAATGATGTTGTAAGCTTATCAACGTTATTATATAAATGTTCTTTCTTAGATCAAAAGTTTTTTTTTCTTACTGTGTATTGCATCATTAGATGAAGATGCTTTTTGCGAATGTCAGCATTTTATTCTGAATTAGTTTATTATTTTAGTAAATAATATTCATAATTAATATTAAAGGTGAACATGACATCAGTATGGTACAAACACATCTTCGGCTGTTGACCTTGGTAGGAGTGTATATTTGATCCACTGCCTTACCGGTTTGCAACTACGACGTGCATGTCTTTAACAACTAAAACGAAAGTAATTAAAGTTTGGGCGAGTCGATAAGGGTTTGCTTTTTTACAGTCTTTTTTTGTTTGCGACTTGCAGAAGAAAGAACTGCTGCATACCCCCTTCCCAGAGAAGAAAGTTGTTTTTCCTCTTTACTTTCTGAATGATACTGAGAAAAGGTTGTTTTTCCAGCTAATTACTGCAATTTTTTATGCATCCCCAGTGGGTATGTGTGTCGTTGGAACGTTTTTACCTTTACGCAGCGGGCAAATATCTTGCACAGATAGCGGGTTTAGTTGACGAGTGTGCCGTTGCCGTTTTGAATAAATAGTCGGGATTTATTGGGAATGTCTTAGACATTCTATGGAATAAATGCATAATCAACTTGTATTCTTAGGCTGTGCTGTCATCTAGTGTTTAATTCCTGGGTCACCACTTTGGCGACAAGCTGTTGACCTTGGCAGGTGTATTTAAACCAACAACCAAACGGTCCGCAGGTATGCCGTGCAAGCTTCAGACGACTAAGATGAAAGAAACCTTATTCAGGCCAGTTGTTAAGGGCTTTAATTGCCGTCCTTTATTCGTGACTTGCAGAAGGACATCTACATTGCACATCTTTTAGATTAGCTGGATTATCCATATTTATAATTCTTATAAATACAGAATACATGGATTAAACATAAAAATCTTTAAAATTCTATGTACTTGTATGTTGCTAGTTACAAGACTTAGATGATTCTGACAAGCGCTTTGTTAAGAGTTAAGACATACTATAAAAGTCAAATATCAAGCATAATTTTGTGGTGAACTGTAGTCACCCCTTACATTCCTACCTACCTGTCTATCTTAAAAACCCGGCTAGATGTGTAGAAGGAACTAAATGATCCATAGACATAATTCCAATCTAAACAGATTTATTAATTCTTATCACTTATTAAGAAACAGACACAACACAATTCTAATTAAGGTATATAAACACTGGTAGAGTGCAGAGGTGAGATATACAATTGCGGGAATATTATTACAGAGCTTCAACTGAATCTAAGATAGCTTAAACGCGCCCATTTACAGCTGTGTCGTGTAATATAACCTCCCCTAAGATTATCAACTCCCCTTCTGATATTTCCAGATTCAGAACGTGTAGGCGGGAAAAAGAATTCTATAGACATCTTAACAAATCACTATATTTATTGATAGCTCTTAATTAAGGAGATTACATAAACACTATTCAATTTTTAAGAACAATAAAACACAGTGGAGAATGAGAACGGATCATTAATTGTGAACGACGGAACCTTAACTGAATCTACGAAAGATCGGCGCGTACAATTACAGCTACACGCGCATACGTAATTACAATTCTTAAGTCACTAACCTGATTTCTTAAACTACGGTAGGTTCGTCTTGTCGGTCACTTGGATCTTGATTGGATCGGATCAAGGCTAGAATTACCTCTTTAATATGCGACTTCTATCTTCAGCTTTTCCCGTAGCTTTTCTACGGACTAATTTTATCAATAACTGTGAGTTGGATTCCCGACGCTTCGATTCACTTTTCTTTACCA
The DNA here is from genome assembly GCA_019973975.1 of Trichonephila clavata. Taxonomy (NCBI): domain Eukaryota; kingdom Metazoa; phylum Arthropoda; class Arachnida; order Araneae; family Nephilidae; genus Trichonephila; species Trichonephila clavata. The sequence continues at coordinate 62,429 of BMAO01017890.1, forward strand.
AATCTACCTCTTCACTTGAGAACTCTTTCTCATTTCATTGCATTCTTTATCTATAACTCACTAAACCCGAACTTATATAAAATATCTCATTTGCATAAATCACGCTTTGGCTCCCTGAGGAGATTGATTGAAATAAATAAAACTTGAAAGAATTATTGAGAAGATTAGTGAAGCGCGTACAGATCCGTCACAACTACGCTGCATACTAACAACCGGCATTTACTTAATCAAATTTACAGTACCTTATTTCTTAATGCTTCAGATCCTCCACGAAGAACTTCAGGCACTATCGTTAGCTGGATCTAATCCCGATGGCTCCACGCTCTCTAATATTTAATTACACTGCTTTTCAATCTTCAATAACCAAATCTCTTTGCACACATCAAACGTATCAACCTCGCTTAACTTGTCAACAACTACGTGTCGACAGCTCACTCTTTCTTCACTTTACTTAACTTAACTTGACCTCTTACTTCACTCTCCTTCAACTAGCGAAAACCGAATTTATATAATATTTCTCATTTACATAAATCACGCCTGGTTTCTCGATGAAGGTTAGTTGAAATAAACATTTTGATTTAAAGATAAAACGAGAAGTTAATAGAAACCTCTATGGATCCGTCACAACTTTTGTATAAGTAATTTCTTTTAAATATTCTTCTCTGTAAAACAACAATTCAGAGGTTAATGAAACTCAATGGCATTTAAATGAAAGAATAAAATGAAATGAATCGAAAGGATAAATTAATCAATGAATTATCAATGAAATAGCAGTTCTTATATAAGTCTGAAACTCTATATATTTCACAGAAATTTATGTATAATGTTAATAATCTTCCCGCGTTGTGTAGTTTTACCAAATATTCGTATGCCAAATTCTGACTAATTTCCCTCTGAAAAGGAATTGATTCTCAAACTAAATTTTCAATTTTTATTTGAAATATGTTGGGATATTGGACAGAATTTCATACTTGAAAACATTTTTCTTTAATTTTGTTATATTTGGAGGTGATTGGTGAGTACTTCCAAATTTATTTAAATAACTATCCTTAGGCAGGGAGTTAATAAGTGTGTGTAATTCCTGATGGATTCTTAAAAAAATCTGTTTTCGCACTTTATTGACGTAAAAGGGCCTACTCAGCAGAGAACAATAGAATTACTTATCAACAAATTGATAGGGCATGCATCATCTTCTATAAAGATATTACGGAAATAAATATAATTTGTCTTCAGTTTAATTCAAATTTTCGTAGTGTATGTTTTATACTTACAATGATATATTATTTAAAAAAAAAACCATTCTAATATACTCGTAAAATGTATATTTCCTAAAAAGGAAAATCAAAAATAATGTTATTTGATCAATACAAAATAAATAACAAAATGCTAAGTATTTCGTTAAATTAGTCTTGTTGAAAAGTCTTAATTATAACAAAATGTTCACTAAAACCATTAAACTATTTAAGTTAATTTTTTTAATTGTTTAATTTTGAATTTTTTTAAACTTTAAGACAATTTATTTTTGCATACTTAATTTTATCATGTTGTATTACATCACAAATTTAGATTCTACTTTATTATTCCTTACCTGAATATCACGTTTATAAGATGTCAAATAACAATATTTAAGCAAAATGATGTAATCTGTTAATTAGCAATAATTATTTGATAATTAACTGGCAGCATTTCAAAAAATAAAAGAAAACCAACTTGTAAATGTTTTTCACACTCTCACACACACAGCACAAGTGAATACATTTCTTCATCAAATTTTTCTCATGTTTACGAAAGGAGAAAACTAATACTATATTGTTCCAAAATTCGATCAACGCCCCCAAACTTTGTTGCTTTGAAATCAATGACTTGGTACAAACGGCTTAGGAACCATTCATTACTTGAAAAAACGAATTCTGCTAAGCTTCTCATTAAAGTTTATTTCTCTTCTTCTGTTTCTTTCTCTCTTTCGGTGATTTTTCTTTTCCTTTTATACCTTAGATCACGTAGACTCAATTCTCCCTTGTAAGTGCTCTGATTGGGTTTTGACCTTAATTTCGTTCAGCTACAAATTTTAGGAATAAACAAAATACACATAAACATTCTTTTGCAATGAGATGATTAAATTACGCGCATATGTTACGGTTAAAACGAAATTTCAAGTAGAGATTATTTGTTAAGTGAAGTAGAAAATTGGTGTTCAAGGACCGCTTTAGAATGATGTTTTTTGTAGAATGAGTGTTTTCTATATCTACACAAAGTAATAGTGCCCTTAACACTAGATTGTCCAATGAAGTCATTTTGACAGCTTTTTAATTTCAATTAGAAAAACAATTACGTATATAATGACACAATTTCTTAGAATTTTTTGAAAATTTCCAAGTGAAGTATACTTGTTATATATGACTGTAAATAATATAAAAATATTAAAACAATTTTAAAGAATATTCTTTACACATTAGTTATGTTGTTGTTGCTTGTGCCCCCGTCTGACGTAGTCAGATCGAGGCCCACGAAATTCATCATGGCAACAAGCAAGAGATACGTCTGTCATTAGCCTAAGCTTTGAGCCCATGAAGGTGACAGCACGATATTACTCACGATAGATGGCGACACCATTCGGACCCACATATTTAACGCGAGCACGTTCTCCATTTGTACTCGGCTGGCATTGAACCCGGTTCTTCTGTTCTGGCGTCCGATGCTCTAACCACTAGGCTACCAACAGCCCTCACATTAGTTATTCTTTCACTATGCAGTCATTTTGACTGATTTTGAAAAATATAGGTATGTGGTGGTGGATTCTTCATAAGACACGAACTGCCTCCGGACTGAAATGGTCATTTTGGCCTAGGGGTAGGGTGTGTGCTTTCGGAAAGGAAGGTACCGAGAACGAATCCTCCCTTCATGCATATTCTAAGTTTCAGTCTTTCTAGTGATGAGAATGAACTTGAATGAAAGGTCTGTCAAGTAATTATTTTGCTGCTCTTTGATTATCCTGGAATTTATAAAAATTCAACAAGTCAATGTCATGCTAAAACACTTTTTTTTTCTTAGACAAATGTATGTGAAATTGTTTATTACGTTTTTTTTTTCTTTTCTGGATGGCGCTACTGTTTATAGCTCAACAGATGAAAAATACTTTCTAATTATCTGACAACAAATAGTAGTGACAATTACTATGAAAAATAAGTAAAGAAAGTATACCGTAATGAACAACAATATTTCTAAAAATTAACCGTCTATTAAAGGTTGATAAAAAATGAAAAGTTATTTACAAAGTTTTAAAGCAAGTAAGGCGTTCATTTTTTTTTAATTATTTAAATTAATATAACAGTATTGATTATCTTGTACAAATCATTTTATTCTTAAATAGATTACATTCAGTTATCTGATTTGCTAAATATATACTACATTCAATCTGTAAACAAAGCTATATTTTAATTAAATGTGTTGTAAGCAGTAAAATTCAATTTTTTTATCTATGAAAGTACAATGTAATATTTATCAAGCTAAGCAAATGAGGCAAATTCTGTAGATAGATTTGAATTTTCATCAGAATTACTTTTCCTTCAAGTATTCAAAATATAATTTAGCTTTTTACAACTGAACAGTTAACACGATTTCCACACATATCTTAACAATAATAATTATGTTGCTAGAAAAGTAAATATTTCAACAAATAGCATATTGTTTACTTATTTCAAATCAGCACAATAGGTTGCATCCAACGTGTCAGCTTAACAAAACATCTTTTAAGCAGTTGATCATTTACATCTGCAATATTTGAGCCTTTTCTTATCAGATAAAAGAAAAATTTTGCTTTTTTCAAAAATTTCTGGGTCTGTTACAAAAGCTTAGTGAATTGATGTCCTTGATTTATACGGAAAAATTATTCAACTTCTTTAACTGAAATATATCTTTAACTATTACTCATTTCAAAAAGTTGTTCCGCTTGAATAACTACATTTAAATTATTCTTTCTTTCTGTTCCTCATTTGTCTTTTAGACTTGTCTGAATGGGAGCGCTTTCAATCTTCCTTTTATAGCTTACATCTAGATAGACTGTTCGATCCCTTATTTTTATACTTACCAATAGAGTCATTTTTATAAATCAGAAATTTATCATTGCATAGTTGAAAATAAATAATTGATGATACTTTCTTTCAACTCGCACACTCCTCTTTTTCAAATTAAAGACATTTCAGTTAATGTCATTATTGTATAATGAATATAAAGCATTTATTAATTTTTATTTGAAAATAACCGTTATTTATGGGAAGTAAAGAATTTAATTTTAAAATGTTCATTGAGATATTGTCACTAGAATTGTTATTATTTTTTTGACAATTGTTTTCTAATTAATAGAAATTAATATAATTACATTAAAAAACAAACATTTCGCTGAAATACACAAATCACACAAGTAATATCGTTTTAATAGACAGTAGATTAAAACTTAACAATTATATTATAAACAATATTTAGTTTCATTATTCTCAGTAATAAATTAATATAATAACTGTAATGGTAAATTATTCTTTTAAAAATTTTCTTGATTTGTTATAACTTTACTTTTATCATTCTTTATAAAAATAAGATGCAATTGCATATAAAGCTACATTATTCACTAGAGAAATTTATTTTATATTATAATTAGAAGAATATGCTTTAGAATGAAATACAATTTTCGTATGTGCTCTATTTACCTTTTAAACACGTCTTCAAAAACGTAATATGCGTGAATAAATATTTCTGAATGCAAAATTAATAAACCATCCATTCTGCACGTGAATATCTGAAATAAATAGTAAAATTAATTTTGGTACCACGTCCACACGGTGAACGGGAACTTGCTCCTCCTTCTTTTGTCTGTCTTTCATCACTCGCAATAGGATTCAGTGCTATTAACTTCGTTGACCACTTCACATTTCGGACAGCAGGAAGCCTTGTATCTTATTGATGCAGTGTATCCAACAACGTAGTTTTTAATGACTTTCTACAATATCATTAATTTTCATGTTTTTCTGTAACACATAGAGTGTAGTTTTCAATTTTATACTAAATTAACTACAACATTTTGGATGTGTTGTGTGTTTAAATTATAATTTATGATAATATCTTAAATATTTACGCGTGTGTAACATAAATATGTACCCAACAGTACCAAATTTGTGACAAAATATTTTGTTATTTACAATGCTTTCAGAATTAAGAGCATTTTTTTATTATTTTGTAAATGTTATTAGTTTTTTAATGGGCTGGAAGCCAAATAAGGTTTCAATTTTCCTATGTATTTTTAATTTTTCAATATACAAATTCATTCATGAACTTAACTTTTTGGGACACATTCAAGTTCCCCCTGTTTTTTTTCTTTTTTAACACATCATAGCTCCTTTGATTTGCATAATTTTTTCTCTTACAGTCATTGAAGGCTTCGTGATATAGGTATCTTCTATGTATTACCTAATATTTCAGTAACAATTCATTTTTATAGGTAGACACTATGCTATACATAAAACTAATTTAAGAGTTTCAGTAAGACATATTGCACTTTGTGCCAATATTTTAGACATAACATTACATTTTAATGTCAAATATCACCAATATAAAATGATTAAATCACCTTTCAAATGTAAGTTTGAGGTGTAGCATATGAGAGATACTACGCGCCTATGGATGAAACTTGCTTAACCCGGGGTCACTCGCGCCTGTTTTTGCTACCGTCTATTATCGCTGCTCAAGGGGTGTAGAGAACACCCCAAACATTAAACGCCTGTATTTAAATATGAAAAAAGTTTTAAGTCAATTGTGATACATATTTATAAAGAACAAGATGTTTTTTATATTATACAAAAATAAAAATATTTACTTATTCCATACAAACGAGACTAACATTACTATAAACCTACAAAATTTACATTTTAAAATGCAATAATTTTATATTTTTTCATAAACCACAAGTAAAAAGTATATGCCAGTAATAAACTTAATATGTAATTAATGTTAAGGATAGTAGAAAGTAAAAAACAAACAAACGAATATTTTAATCATTTACAAACATTCAGAGCAGACTGTATTTATACGATTTAAGCACGCATATGTTTCTCACACTGAAGACAAAAAAATTGGGTTTTACAACTTTTACCCCGTGGAAAAACAGTGCTGCGCCATTTTTTCGGTGGATTAATGCTCTTTTTACTATGTTCTGTGTCAATAAAGCTTATTTTGAGTTTTTTGTCAATTATTTGCTTCCGTAAATTTATTTGTTTTTTCTTGCTCACAAATTTCTTCTAATTCTTGTTCCGTATCCGTGGAATGATCATATTGTTCAATATGGCGTGGCCTTCTTCTTCTGAAATTGCACAGTCTTCGAAATAACTTAATTTATCCGTAGAATCTGTTGATACAGTATCTAATAGATGAAGGTGTCGCTGTTGCTCTCTCTCCAATGAAGTTTTTACCGCAATTTCTATAAAGTGTTTCAAAAATTTTTAACAAAAAATTACATCTTACAATTATTTTTTAATATTATATTATTTTGATACTACAATTATTGAAGTTTTAAATGAAATATGCGTGCATATTAATATATTTGGAAAAAAATGTAAGCAGAAAGAGTAAAACTTAACCTATTTTAGATGTTTCGAGTACGAAAATATAACTTAGTTACTCGCAGGGAGTTCTCAGCTCCCCAGATACACTTTTGAAGGTCGCTACGTTCCAATCGTCCGAGGGAGAGTGATTGCATCATGCCTGAAGGTTCAATGACCTAAAATGTGCAGCTACTGAAAATATTGCGGTTCTGTGCATCGTTTTTGGAATCCTGGGAAACTTTTCTTTTTGCTGGGGTGTACAGAACAGCCCGCGCGAGTAATCACGGGTTAAGCGCGCTGAGCGGAGGGTTAACTTACGATGTTAATGTATGTAACAAAAATATATATATACAATAAAAAATCATAAACAAAACTGTACAAATCTATTTATGAATATGTTTGTTTCTAAAATGGAACGAAATTGTTTCAAAGAACAAACTATTTTTTTAATAAAGCCTTCAAAAATCAAAAAGCATTTTTGACTTTTATTATTTAAAGTATTTTATCAAATCTTTGAAAATACATCAGTTGTAACATTTACATATATATATTCTAAGTTATGATTTTAGAATTAGGTTTCATTCCTGATAACACATTCAAGAGACTCTACTTTTGAGAAGAAACATATCTTCAGGATTCAATTTTTAGCCATACTTCCAATCCTCCGTTTACATGCTATTTCATATGCTATCGGACAATAGTAATGAGATAACATGCTGTTTATCTGGAAAGAAATTGAGATTTTCGTGGCTCAGAAAATAAGGAAGAAAATGATTGCATGCATCTTGAATGAAAATAAGAACGTTTAAAAAATTATTGACATTTTTACATTCGCCAATCCACATGGTATTGAGAAAGCAGTTAAGATATTAAAGAATCACAAGGTAAGGACTGAATCAAAATTTATTCTTTAAGAAATTACCCCTTTCCTGTTTAGATATCCAAAATACTTATCTTGATATGGTTAATAACCACGTCTCCATTAGCTCACTACCGTTTTTTTTTTTAAGCATAATTTTCTGTAAAACTTTAATGTTTCTCTTTCCATTCCTTATAATAAGAGCATAATAATGAGTCCTATATTGTCATTTTAGAAGTTCAAAAACATTTTAAGGCGATATGGTACCATCTACAGAATTGTTTTTATTTTTAATATTGCATAATAGATTTTAATTGTATTTTATAAAGGTTAATAATTAAAAATAATTCCATACAAAAATGTTTTAATTTCTTGCAAAATGTTTGTAAAATTTAAATTTTTAAACTTTTTAAACATTTTTTCAAATTTCTAAGGTTTTTTAAAAATATGTCTGCTTTCTTGCAAAAAATTTTCTAAGTATCTTAAAATATACTACATACAACTGTGCATGGTTTTTTTTTCTGCAGCTGCTCTTTTATTTTTTATTATTTTTTTTTATTTAAACTGCCAAAAATTTGCAAAAAAACATTAATTTTGGTTTTGAATTTTTTTAGAAAAAGTACTAAACATGTTAGAGCTAATTCCATGCACAGTTTTATAAAACATACATTTCAGAACATGAAAAAGTTTCAAACCCATACTTCAATTATCAAAAAAGCCTTAGGGCTTGGAATAATAGTATATGTACAAAAATTCAACATGCAGAAAAATGAGTTTGAAGTTTTCATTCCATAAATAGCATGATATAATATTCATCAAATAGTCTGAAATTTTTATGAAATGTTAAGTAGCTTATTTAAAACTGCTTACCATAAGAAATTGCACAAATGTCGAAAAATTAAACAGTATACTGCCATAATAAAAATATAGAAGAAAACGAATGAAAGATCAATGTTTCATAAAACTAACTATAAAAAAAATAAATACACACACTTCAGAGCTAATTCCATGCTCAGTTTGACAACTCAAATAATGCGTAACATTTACAAAAGATGTTTATGCTGTTATTTCTTATTTTCATGATTTTAAAAGCCTTCGCATGGTAAATATTGTACACAAATGAAAGCAAAATTAAATAACAATTTATTGGTTAAAAATATCAAAATCTAAAAACTGTATAAGTACATTTGTTTAAATAAATATCTTAAAATATTTTAAAATGCTAGTGTTAAATTTCACACACATGTGATATATATATATATATATATATGTATTATTAAAAACAATTATATAAAAATGGGAGAGTTTTTCTATTCTTGCGAATTAGATTATTAATTATTTGAGTTATCAAAATGAGATTTAGTATTTGTGCTTTGGGTGAATTCGTTCTGAAGTTTTAATTTCATTCATAATAATATCATAAAAAGCACGCCCAATTTTTAAATCTTGACCAAATCCATTTGCAGTTCAATAAACAATACACAAACTAGAATTTGTGCATGAATTGCACAATTCTTTCTTGAAATGATTTGTTACTGCATATATAATTTTACATATGTCAGCCTCATTTACGCGCGGTAGAAAAATAATTAATTCATTTTATCAGGGTCTTTTCTAGCAGATAATCTTAAATGTGGGCGTGGTAGTTGCTGTCCAGCATCAAATATTGCTCCATAACTTGATAAAAAATGCAGGTAAAGCTTTAAAATTTTGCAAGCATGTTTATAAAGATTCCAGGTATCAAACAAGCCAATAAAAAATTTCGAAAGGTTGAGGATTTTGAGGGTACCATATCGCCTTAAAAACTATATAATCTGCAAGAAATGGGTATACCGTAGTTAAGTAGATGATGAGCGTTGAATAAAGAGAAACTGATTTTATATGTATATATATATATATATGTGTGTGTGTTATAGTCTGCAATTATAATATTTATTTTTAAGTATCATTATTTCCCATATTGTTAAGAAATCTAAGGAAATTTGAACTTAATTTAAAGAATTTAAATATATTTGATTTAAAAGCTATATTACACACACACATTAGATATGTATAGCAGGCAAAAAATTTCTAAAAGTAATTTGCTAAAATAAACTTTAAAAAAAGGAACACGAAGATGTTTGGAGCTGCATGATTTAGAACGTGGCAAATGAACTTTTCAGCACCATAACAAATAAGTCCATCAAGAATTTAGAGATTAGAAAATTAAACACCTCTAAACATATTAATTGAATCGTTTAGATAATGTACGTGTTAATAATCTAATAGAATAGCACCTATAAAATCGGAACATTTCTTCAGTTAGAATCAAATATTTTACTCTTTATAGTATATTTTACTATGTTACTCTTGTTTTCTTAAATTTGAATTGATTCTTTTTCTCTTCTGATAGAAAATGTGTTCTACATTTCATCTCCCAAGCAGTAATGTTAAATGAATTTTTATTTTACAGAAAAGGTAATAAATAATTATTTAGAGAATATTTTCCAATTTTTGCAGAATTATATTTTGTAAACACATGCATGGATTATAGTGCTCTGAATTTTTACGAGAGCTGTCATATTTTTGTGTGTGTTAAAAGGCGTTCCAGGTTCATTTTTGGCTCATGTACTATGGACAAATACATTTTAAAAATATTTTTTATGAAAAATTCGATTTTAAACTATTTAAATGAAAAATTATTATTTTTCTATGAAAAATAAACATAGGATAAACAAAAGTTTTTCAATTAGCAATCGTCCTAAAAAACTTCCACAAACAATGTCTCATTCAAAAATACATTAAATCAAATGAATGCATAAACAGTATTGAGATGTACATTCTATTAAAACAAGGCGGTTTTATGTTTTCAGTTCTTTGTGTTATTTTTTTATTATATGTTTCATCTCAAATTTCTCTTTCAAAATTCTTTAACCATTAAATTATTTTTATTTACGTGAGACGAAAACAAAACCTATCTAAAAATTAACAACTCGGTAGAAATAAACATAGTGGTTTATGAAATTAAATGACGAACAATCAGTATAACTTGTTACATTTCATCTTCACTCGGTTAATTTGTTTTTTGATGGAGCTATTATACTTAATTTTTTCTCTTTATGAAGATAACGCTTCGAAAATGCTAACACATTAGCAAAACCATTTTTATAACATTAGAGATTTTTTTCTTCATTTTAAAAAAGCAGTTCATTTAGATAAGATTTCTTGGAAAGAAAGTTATTAATCTAAATGTTTTGTGTGTGTGTGTGGAAATACTACTTTTCGTTACTTGCTTCAATCCTGGAGAATTTTTTATGGTAATAGATAGCTCGTATTTGCTATTTAGACCCGTAATGCTTAATGAATCTAGTTTGGACAGATTAGCTGTACAAACAAAGAAATTGATATATATTAAGTAATTTAAAGAAGAGAAGATAGAGAGAATCTTCTTTTATTATTATTTTTTTTGAAGATTTAATTCTATGCGAAATGAAATTGAAGAGCTCTAAACTCAAAATTATATATAAATGTAATTTAAAGATAATACTAAACATAAATGCGATAAAACTATGAACTTTTATTTATGAGTCATTTACAGTATTTATACGGCCTTTTTCTGAAACGAATTTTTTATCTTCTAGATTGAACTCTTATGATTTTTCTTCTTTTTACAAAACACGAATCACTTGCAAATTTAATATCTGTGAGCATCCGCAAGAAGAGAAACAAAACCAAAATCTTATATTAAGGTATCCAACTACCCTAAAATTGTTAGTTTTGCCAAAAATTGGCCCCTTTTTTTGTGATTTTATTTTATAGGCCCTCTTATTAGCTTTATAAAAAAATCATTTTACGCTCACCAGAACAAAAACTACAAGAGTTTTAGTAAAAGCAGAAGCCAATACATTAAGTAAGGTGTCATACTTAAAAAGCGTGTTTACTCGAAATATGTTTTAAATACTCAAAGGGGTCAGCGATTGTTAAAAAAGTTTTGAAAATAATTAACTGAATTTTTTTGTGTCAGTTCTGTATAATAGTAGAAGTGTTTTAACCTTCGGATTTATCAATCACTGTTTTATTACAAATTTTACAATCCCTTATGTGAATATAATCACTGTTTTTTAAGCAATTTCGTATAATAACTAAGATAAGGAGCTCTAGTTTTGTAAAAATTACAATATCTCTTATCCTGAAGGCCATTTTGACAATAAATAACATAGAAACACATCAAAATCGAAAAATTGAAAATTTGTTCATAAACCATTGGTACAGAATGGACCGCGTTTATGTTATTTTTTGTCAATTTTACCCATTTTTCCCATTTTAGTTATAATAATTTATTTTTAACTTCTTAATTTTAGCCTATTTTTTTAAATGTACTAAAAAAATCTAAAAACAATAAAAAAAATCCACATATCTCCCTTTTTTAAAAAAAAAGTTGTCGCAACCATTCGGATACCTTAAACAATGTTCACACATTTTTTTTTTTCATTTTAAATATTAAATTTTACTTTCAACGTTATAGTTTTTATAATATGTGTTTCACATGCACTTAATTTTAATTCATGGAGTGGAGTTTAGTTTCTACTAAATAAAAATTTAAATAAAACATTTCTTTTTTTAAAATAAAATACCCCATGTTTCTTTCTGTCTCTATTTTTTTCTTCTAAATCCTCTTTTTTATGAAAAATATTCATTGCATTTGAGGTTGTTTTTTTCTTTTTCTTTTTTTCCGTATACTTTTACAAACCTGACTCTGGTGTCCACAATATTACATGCTCCTTTAAAAGGCTTGAAGGATTTTGTATAACAATCTGAGTATAAGGATTTTAAATTCAGATTTATAGAGATGTTCCAAATCCAAAGCCAGATTATATTACATTTCTTTCCTTTTCAACATTTTTTTCGTTAGATTCTGCTGTAGATTGATACTTCTAATACGAATATACTTATCCTGTTTCTTAAGGTTGTCTTTTCTATAAGTTTCAAGGAATAAAATGAAAAACAAGAAGTGTAGAATGGAGTACTTTTTTTTGGACTCTAAAAGAAAAGGTTCCATGGGGAATTTCGGGGGCTTCTTTTTTGTTGCAAAGACCGGTGGCTGGACTTTTAAAATATCTATCAAAATCTAGATGGGGATTTACGTAGAAATCTCTTCAAAATTCTTCAGACTTCTTTTGCAAGGGATTTTATTCTTTTTTTTTTTTATTTCACATTTTTACGTCTTACCCAGTATTTGTTTTAGGTCTACCATGGTCTAATCTCACAATTTCTTTCTTCTTAACGTAAGAAATGATAAGAAAAAAATTCAATGCATCCAAAGAGATATACGAATTTGTCTCACCTTCCCAAATAAGTTTACTTAAGACATACACTAGCAAAGAAATATTTTTTAAAGGAACCGAGACGTTCTCGATGACGCAAAATAAGCAAAATTTCGATTTTCGAAGGAACATTATTTTCAAAAACAAAAAGACTCCATAAACAAAAAAAATTGTGGCACACATTTTATATATACTTTTCTTATTACACTACAACATAAAATTTTTAAAGGTGTACAATATTTTTAGAAATAAAAGGATTTGAAAAGGTACACTTTCAAAAGGTACTTTCGTATACATGGTGTTGATTAGGTACATGTAGTTTACCTTTTACAACATTTAAAACAACAAATCATGCTGTTTTAGTTACAGAATTGTACCTTTATTTAAATGCTCTAGTTTTTTTTTATATTTAATTGCTTAGAAATTTTTCTAAAAAATTTGAAACTCGATTTTTTAAAATTTTGATAAAAATGGTCATTGTTTTTTAGAAAATTGGCAGTAAAAATAAAAATACTAATATTTCTGGAATTAAATTAGTAGCATTAAATACACGTTACTATACAAAAGATCATGCCAAATTTCACTAAAATATAATAGATAGATTTTTCTACGGATGTACCTTAAAACTAGAAAAACACATTTTGAGTAATATAAAAAAACTAAATAAAATGGTACAGCTTACTAAAATTTGATATTTAAAATATTTCAGATTTGTATTCATCTTGCATGAACACTTCTAAAGCATCCTTCTTCTTTTTATTTTGTCTTTCGATAGCCTTGGCCTCTTTTTGCTGGCTTTTTAAACTGTCCTCTCGTCTTCACAAATTCTAAATCTGTCAATTTTTCGTAGGCCTTCACAAGTGTTTGTCCCAAGATTTATTTTTAGTGCTCTTAATAATTTTGTTCCTGCATGTGCATCTTCATTAAAGCATATGACTGCGTCTATTACACCAATTTGAAATTTTTTTGTGTGCTCACAATTGTGTTTTTTTGGAACTTGATTCCATACACAGTTATTTAAGCTTTCATTTGGGTTTTGGGTACGATCATGCAAACATTTTAGTAAAAGTTCTTTTGCAGATAAGTCTCTAAATGCATGTTTAAAACATTGTGTATGTGTTTGTAATTATGTTTTTATTCTTGACAAGAACTGGTTCTGTGTTATACTCCCAAAATTTTACAGCGATAAAACTATTCAAAATAAATATATTTAAATAATTAAAGTAAATGATGAATCCAATTTAAAATTTCATTAAAGCTATTTATTCATGTAAAGTACAAATATATTTTGTTTAGTATAGAAATATTCTGTACTAGAAAAGAATTAGTAGAACAATAAAGCTGAAACATACAAACACAGAAATTGGAATACAAAATATATATGAAATTCAGAAAGATACTATAGAATTTATAAACATATCAGAATTTTAAAAAAAGATATGGATGCTGCAACATTATAAACATTGCTGACTATAGTAAATCCTTCTCAACTGTAGAGGCATAAATCATTAGAGCACCAGAGATGAAACATTCAAAAACAAAAATTGGAATTTAAAAGAGATATTAGAATTTATAAAAAAATATTAGAATTTAAAAAATACGGATGGTGCAATATGATAAACATTGCTGACTTAGGATATATCTTATGTATATAATAATTTACTTAAAAGTGGTGTAAAACAAATTTCCTGGCTATCCAATCTTCGCCCTTCCTGTTTATGATACTAAACGAAATCCTGTTGAAAGTAATGGATATAATTTATAAATCCTTTACAAGAAAAATGCATCTTACCTAAAATGTCATTTAAAAATGCTCTGAATCTGTCTACAATTAACAAGTTACTGGCATATTCTGGACCCAAATAAAACATTCAAAGCATAATATTAGCTGCATTGCACCACTTATAGAAAAGTATAAAACTAACAGTGCTACAATAAATATATATGGCAGATGCATAAAGATAAATATTATTCATCGATAAAATGAAACGAAGGAACAAGTAATTTTAACTGTAATTGAATATGTAGGTACTAATAAATATATATAACAAGGAAAAATTATAAAATCTGTAATAATAATAAACTATTAATATTCTAAAGCATTTAATCATTATATATTATATATATATATATATATAATGATACAAAAATATACAAAAAATAGTTATATACCTAAGATAACTATAGTCATGATAGAATAGATTTAGCCACAGAAATACTAAAGCAAACTCCTAGTCTTAATATAATATATATATATATATATTTGTATGTATACTTCTGTAGTCAAAAGAATTCTCGAAATGGTCCCCTACATTCACGTAGGTGCTTGTTGGAAGTGGATATCTGTTTTGAGGTTTAGAAGCACTTATAAGGAAAACGCACAGCCATCTGGAATTTATTTCCTGCACTATTGGTTTATTTTTTTCAGTAGAATTTTTCGAACTAAGCAAATGTTTCATTCATCGCATCTTAAAATTGCATCTCTGGAGCAGCGTGTCAAAATCAAATTCTGTGTTTTTCTCGAGAAATCACCTGAGAGACTCTCTTGAGCACGCGCGAGATGATGAAGAAATCATGCAGAAACAAATCCAGGGCTAAAGGAGTTTTACCTGTTTTCACGGCAGAAAATGAAATTAGAGGGATGTCGTTTTCTGGATTCAGATGAGGTGATCCAGAATCTTTCCTATGTTAAAATTGCAGAACAGGGGGTGGTTCAGTGACTACATCTGAAGACTGAAAGTTTTGTTTCAGATGTCAGGAGACAAATTTAATAAAAAAACAAAACAGGAAAAGGCCAAAAACTTCGCATCTATTTATCACAGAAGAACAAAAATGTCATGTGCAACATAAAGAATGTTATCAACGGTCATCAGAAGTACTTTGAATGATGCTGGCGTTTCTGTCAGTTCTTGAACAATCAGGAGATGATTAGTAGATGTTAGTCTAAAAGGTAGAATTCTACGAAAATAATTTTATACTCAATTCACAGCAGCATTAAAAAAAAACTACAATAGTCAAAAAGGAACACATTAACTGTACAAATTATTAGTGGTTACAAGTTAAATGGAGGGATGAAACTAAGATATCATTATTCGGTAGTGATGGCCTAGAATATGTAAGACGTAGAATAGGATAAATGCTACATCCTGACTGCCTCCAGGCAACTGTGTATCTTCAGATAGTATTGGTCACTTTCATATCATCGAAGGGACACTGATTATCACAAAATACAATGGTGTCATTCCAGAATCAAAACTTCTACCTTCCATCAGGGACTATTTACCAATAATGCATCATTTTTTTTCCAGCCCGATTTTGCTCCTTGCCACATAGTAATATAATCGAGAGACTGGTATCGTTCTACTATCATTGAGTTGTCCTAGGAAGAGAACAATCCTGAATTCAATTTTATCGAAAATTTGAGGTACCCCGTTTGAAAATTCTTGAGGTACCCATGAAATAAAAAGGAACTAATTGAGGGTATAACTGTTTCCTAGCATCATGAAAATAAGAAAGAGCTTAAGTTTGTTTTCAGCTCAATGAAACATCGATGCGAAGTTGCAATAAAAAATATATGCTACCCCACTAAGTACTGATAATCAGTATATATATATATATATATATATAGTTTTTGCCGCATAAATTTTTTTTCACTTTGCAAATATTAAATTTATTTTTGCATTAAATGTAGTACTAGATTATCTTCAAAATGATATAAAAGACTTTGCAAATTGTCCACAAAATTTTGGTCACCACTGTATATCTATATTTGCTACCGGAAATGTATAAAATGATTGATATTTCACACATTGCCTAAGCATTCTATACAATTCCTGATGGAAAACCGGCTAAGTATGATAATACATCTCCAATTTGTTTCAAATATTGAGTGGCAAGACAAGAGATTTTTAACGCATGCCTCAGGCTCAGAATTTGTCAGTTAAACAATACGGTTTCTTCGGCAGTGCTAAATTACTCAATTTTACTTAAACTAGTACAACAAAAAATTGGTTTTTGCTTGTTCTGAGTGAAAATGGGGAAGCTAGCTGTGGTATACGAGGAGTAATGGTCTGCAGCAGGAGTGGCCAACCTTTGGCACACGTGCAACATGTGGCACGTTATGCAATTCTCAGTGACACTTTGAATTACACAAAAATTTGTCAATTTTTGAATTGTTTCAAAAATGCCCTACATTGTGAAATGCTGAATCCTATTGGTGAATTTTTTTCACACGCCACAGCTAAAAGGTCTCCGACTCCTGGTCTACAGACATGAAACAACTATTCTACGACGAGCTGGACAAAATTCGAGGTAATACTGCAAAAATAAAGTTTTTTCTGAACTGAAATTACTTATTAGAAATTAATAACTGATTAACAAAATGCCAAAATGACAACTAAGAAGGGAACCAGGGACTATTGGTTGCTGAATAGCTATGATGTGATGTTTTGCTAGAATATAAAAGTACACTCATTTTACCTGCTATATAGTCGTCGGTATCAAACAACAGTGGTCCCGCACCCCCGGTCCATAGATCAAATTGTATCTGGTCACTTAAGGAGCATTAAATTATTTCCATTTTATTTATTGGGGTGTATTTGTCTCTTTTGTGTTTCTCTTCCATAGAAATCGCTTTATGTTCCATGTAAAATCCCTTTATATTCACTTTTTGGTTCAACTGAATTTTATTCAAAATACATGTTTCAATACAATTTAATTATTACATCAAGAAAATCCAAAATATAAATAACCGACGTCTCACTCTCAGCGGATCGTGGTAAAATTATATAAAATGACCGATTAGGAAGATAAAAAGATTGGGAACCACTACTATACAGTATTAAGTCACGGATTTTGAGGACGTGATAGTTCGAGACTAGTGTTGTTGAAGACCCTGTGTAAGCGATGCACACACACACAATTAAATATGTCGAGAGCTGAAACGTCCTCCTGTTGGTGTGGTGTAGTAGTTAGGAGAGGATGTGCAAGCTCAGGTGTTATCCTCGTCTCTTTACCATGGATCAAAATTATGAGGTCCGTCTTCAAAAGCCATCGAGTAGCTGAACAGTAGAGACGTAAATATTCATTCACTCACTCCCTTGAGAACGTGATATAATTCTGAAAACATTTTCAACCAATTGCAAAAATGTTACACGTTATGATATTGAACTATATAACCAATTTGTGAGGCTTGCCAGAAAAATCAGAAAATTATTTTTAAAAAAAAGGTATTGTTGGAAAACTGATTTTTTTCCGAATACCAATGTAATTACCACTTATAATGAGTGGAAAGTTTTCTATCGACTCTAAACCACTGAAAGAACTTTAAAACAAGTATATGGTATATGTGATATCACAATATATATATATATATGTGTGTGTGTACATACACTTTGTGCCCTAAGAACTTGCTTAGAATTAAAGATATTCCTCACCACGAAATTCCTCTCCTGTGAGTTACAATTGCTGAATCCAATGGAATCAGCGAAGGATTCATCAAATATATGCATAAAACAAAAAGTACCAACATAAAAATTGTCATTGCGGGAAAAATGTATTAAAATGTAATTCAAAATATTAATCCTACCATGTTTCAAAAAGTAGGTTCATTTCAATTTCTCTTTTTTTATGTGAAAATTTTGTTTTCCTTAATAAGAAAGACATAATTTTTATTTGGTACAGCTTTTATTTTCCTTTATGTATTTTGAAAAATTATTTTAAATGACCCTCCCATTATTTTATCAGAATAATAATATGTATTTTTAGGAGTGTACTCCTTTTATATAATAGCCTTATCATTTCCTTTTTTCATACTCTGCCTAATTAACTTTTATTTAATACAATGTTTAGGGAAAGTATGTAATAAATATCATATTTCATTCATTGCCTAAAAACGTCAGGCATTCTAAAAATACTGGCATCTCCTACTTTTCCGGTAATACACACATGCACACACACACATATATATATTATAAAAGTTCCATTCCAGATTCAACACAACCATTAAAATAATTTACTGTTCTGTTGACAAGGCATGTTGTACTAATTTACTACAATTTTCAATAATTAGAAATTTTATTTTCTGTTAGCTATCTTATTACCTTGAAATAAAACTAAAACTATTAGGTTAAGAATTTTAAAAATATTAAATTTCTAAAAATATGCATGTTTAATATATTTTTTGTAATTGCAGTAATTATATATTATAAATTTATATTAAAAAATATTTTTACAAATATCACCAGGCATGAAAGTTTAAGGAACTGTGAAATAACATTTAATTAACAATATTGTTTAACATTTATTTATTGAATACATAAAAATTAACAGAAAAAAAATTAAGTGAAAAAAGATCCTAGGTTTTTTTTTTATATATCTTTTTATATTAATTTGTGTTATGAAATGTTTCGAAAAAATATATCATGGAGAAAAATTAATTATTTTTTCTCATTTTATTATTTGCATTCGAAGTAGTTATACAGGGGGTGGGTTGAGAAGTATTGGACTGGTGTTTAACCAAATGATATATAAAAAGCTGGCTATTTATTACATTTATATGTACTCCAGTGCTAATGTCTTATGTCAGTTACCTTCCAGTCGTATTGGTAACTTGAGTCGCTATCGGTGACTATTTCTTTAGAGGAGATTGGAGATTTACAAATATTAAAAAGCTACTTGTCAAATCCTTTCATGGTTGTACATATGCATTTTAAAATTTAATATTTATTTTTTTTTAATATTGAGGTATTTTCAACAGGGTTGTGCTATTATTTTGTTCTCGCCGAAAAATATTTTAAGTACTGTACTCATATTTAACAGTCGTGATAAAAAAACACAACTAATGTTTGCCAATAAATAAAATTTTTAATTTCAAAACTGTCGATCGTTGTATATAGCTATGTATTCCCAAACACATGTTTCTTCCAATTTTACAGCTTGCAAAATTTAATATATGCTATTGTGAGGGAAAGTAATTTACTTTCGAGATATTTTATCAAATTTTCTTCAACTGATTCATACAACACACTTGTACAGAAACTGATACTTATTTTATTCTTACTTTTGGTGATGTGCCAGCTATCTGTACAACTTAAAGATAAAGGAATTCAATAGAATTCTTTATGTACTTGTGTTTATTCTCCAATTGACATTTTGATAAACATTTTTTTTCTTTTTTTTAAAATTAAGGTATTCGAATAGGTCAAGAACCACAATTTTAAAAAAGTGTACAAACGAATATTTTTTTAAAAATATTTAGTGTCACTTAGATTATAATTCATGTGTAAAATCGTTTTAAGAATATTATTATACTAAAAAAAATATTTAAATGCAACATTTTGGCAAAAGATAAACTTAGAATTATCAGTTTTCAAAACATTCTCCTTTTATGAAACATGATTCTATAATAATAATATTTTCCCTGTATATAGCTAAAACTTTTCCAGAGAGTCTCAACTAGGATCTTTGAAAAATTCACATTATTCGCAGAGTTACTGCCAATTGAAATAATAATCGGTGTTTTTTGCTAAACTTTTTTCACGCTAGTGTATTAAAAGTAAATAAATTTACTTCTAAGTTATATATTTCAAAAAACCTATTTCAGGCTCTGTATAGAGGTGTGAGCTATATATAGGAAAAATATTATTGTTAGAGAAAAAATTTTCCTAAAAGGAGAACGTTTTGAAAATAAGCAAATCCATGTTAATTTTTTGAAAAAATATCGCATTTAAATAATTTTTATTGTAATAGAATTGTAATAATTGTATTGTAATAAGTTCTTAAATCTATTTTATACATGTATTCTAAGCTAAGTGACATTAAATATTTTTAAAAATATTCGTTTGTATGCCTTTCTGCAAAATCACGGTTTGGACGTAAAGTGCTACGCATATATTTTCCTTCATAGGCTGCATTAAGATTCACTCTTTCTCTTGGAAATAAAATTATATATACTCATGATCAATGTATTTCAAATATATTAGACGACATGAAAATAAAAAAGAAATTGAAATGCAATTTAAAAAGAGTAATAATTCTTAACAAGTTTATGGTAATTTTACCTTCATACCCATTGTTTTTGAAAAGATTTTATGACCAGTTTATACATTTAAAAGGCTTTAGTTTATGGTCCATTCTCTATCACATGGCTCTTTCTTTGTTGAACTACTGCAAAAAAAAAACTATCATAACAAAAAAAAGAAGAAACAGTGGCTCTTCGACTCTAAAGAAAAGAATCCTCCAGGGATTTAAGAGACATATTTGGACTAAAGGATAGGCGAGTAGACTTTAAAAACATCTACCGGGATCAGTCAAGGATTAGGCCTGTGGTCCAATCTAAACTCTTCAGATTTCTTTTGAGATAAGCTTTACAGGGTTTTTATACTTTTATATGCATTTTGTATTTTTTATTCTTGTTTTTTTTTTGTCGCTTTAGTTGTGTATTTTCTTTGTGAGAATAAAAAGAAATTGAAAAAGGGAATAATATCTTTCAGATTCAAGATTATCATAAAAATTCATTTTTCTTTATGTTTTCCTTTTTTATTTTAAAGATAATCGATGAAATATATCAGTAAATGAAAAAGGTTTTACATTCTACAAAATTAAAACAATTAAACTGGATGAATGTATATTCAGCTACGTGTTAAAACAGGAAATAAGGATGAATCGTTCCATGCTTTTATCTATTTTTTTTCCAAAATATTTTGCAACCGTTAAAATAACATATTTGATTGTGAACTAAATCACTAAAACCAAAGTTGAAATTTATATATCTTGTAATTTTTTTGTTTTAGCTGTTTATATATAAAAAATATGATAGTTGCCGAATGGCTCCGTCAGTTATCCGTTTTTGTGTTCTTGAGTTAGACAGCATTCAAATATCTATTAAGATTTTTTTCTTCCTGTATTTACTACTTATGATAATTCGTAATATGACAATCTACTTTGAATTGCCATCTAATGTCCTTTATAACAATAAAACTTCGAACAAACTAGTATAAGAGGTAAACTTCCTCTTCCACCCTTTGCTTTCTGAATTTATACCCGTTGAAAAAATCACAAAGTAGAGTGGATTTGTAACATTCTGCACCTACTCTCGAATTTGGCTAGAGGTGTGGGAGGAAGTGAAGGACGACTCGTCATAATAATGTTCAACTATTTATTCAACACTCTAATTATCACAGACACAATTAAAGTAATCAAATAAGATGAAATGTTCCCATAAAGAGCAGATAGAATTTTGCTATGAGAGGCACGAATTCTAAGAGAAGACTTCTTTTAAATTGATCCAATTTTTATGGATCAATCTACTACTCTAATATTTGATTTACAATATAGCTATGTGACCAATCATCACTTAAATATCTTTAACAAATTAAAAGCTTGAAACGCGCTGTCAATGTAACTAACACCTGATCGGTAAATATCTTTCCATGTCGACAGGTTCTCAATATTTCAATCTTCAGGCAACTCCGCCTATTCATTTATTCTCCTCTTTCTCACACACTAGCTAGCAAACCAAAACAACATATAACTGACCTAATCTGCATATCACGGTTCTTTCTTGCAAAAGGAATGGTTGTGGTTGATAGCCCAAAGATTCTCCAAGAGGATTAGTTGAAGGAAGCGTATTGATCCGTCACAGATTGAATGGGGAATATGCTTCCAACTCATCATTGTTATGTGGGTATTAGACCTGATATGGTTCTAGATTTCGAAAGTGACAGATAATACTAGGCTTCAAACAAACGTCTTCTGCTTCATCAAGTGCTTCACATTCTAATTTCAGAAGAATATCTTCGCTACCTTGGATGTATACCATTTTCACCTAGATTCAGGTAATCACATATTTGATCTGTATGGAAATATTTAGAAAATATATCTTTATGGAACTCTTTTTTTATCTCCTTTTTTAAACAGACAATGACCTTATGGATCGTGTTTGGCAGAAGGTTTCAAGCTTGATAGCGTGCATGGAGTGAGAGATGAGTAATTTTTAAAATGTCTGTGGCAAAAAAAGCTTTATAAACAGATGAATCTCCTGTACATGAAGGAAAATATAGTGACTACTGACTTTTTAATACACTTGTAATTGAAAAAAAGATGATGATTTTTATTAATGCAGATGGTTTCAATTTATACTATCATAACGTTTTGAAAACAGCAAATCCACATGTTACTTGGCAATATCCCTTTCATTAATGTTTTATTAAGAATGTTGTGTAGGGAGGGAGGGCAATTGTGAACGATTTTGTCATAGACCAACCAAATCAATTCGATAGCCATTGTAATCGTATTTCTCAATAAAGTTTTGCAAAATTCCCCAGTCGGCGTTCGAAATCCAATTAATTGTCAGAAAAGTGTGCGCCACCCATTTAAGTAAGGATCCTTGCATTTACCTGGTTACCAATTTAGGAATTTTCTTTGGTGTAATTGAGCAGCTCGATAACTATCATGACTAGGAGATTTATCGCACCTCGATTTTATATCATGGTACCTCTGAAAGCATCATTTATAAAATTTCAGTTAGTTCTACAGAAAATAACAAACGATTGAATAACCATTTTTCGTTATAAATACGTGATATATTTGGAATTATTCGCCAATCATTACATCGTTAATCAAAGATAACTGGGATGATTCTTTTCTTTTCACTTACATAAGCTAGAAAAAATTCCCTAATTACGAGGGCAAAATGCTTTTCAAAAAATATCTTACACTCAAGCAAACACCTAATTTAAAAAAATATATATATCGAGACATTTCACTATCTTTCTTCAATTTATTTCATTTTAAAAATGTCTCAACGATTATGTTTTAAAAGCAAAGTTAGGAATAAAAAGATTAAGAAAAAAAATTCAACTTGTAAAATCAAATTGTTTATTGTTCGGACAAAAAGTTAAGATTTTTTTTTTGTGAAAAATTAGAAATACAGTGTGTGTGTGTGAAAAAATCACTTAATTCAGAATTGAGGGAGGTGAAATATTTCTTCATGTTAAAAGAATTTTGTGGTAAAAGATAACATAAAATAAAATCATACATTAACAAAGTTAAGCTTGTTAGAGCTTTATTTTTGCTTAGATATGTATAAATGCATGTATTGAATAAAAATCAGTGAAAAACCCTACACAAGAACTAATAAAAATTTAGTGTTAAATTTTCAAGTTTTCTGAAACCTAAGCAATTATTGATTTTTTGGAAAATAATCTGATATTTTTCTTTGCATTGTATTTTTTAACATTAAATTGTCAACAAAATGTTCGATGTTGTCCAGTTTGTTAATCATTTCACCTTTAGAAATGTGCGTCTACATAAATACGCATAATTTACATGATATTCATTATTTCTGATGACGTTGGGACAGAAGTTGCATTATTTATTTCATTTCCGTCTTCAGAATTTGTATGAATGATATTTTTTAGCTTTGAACAAAAACCAAAGTATCCCTTTGTCCGCTATAATTAGGGCTGTACACCAGTGCTTCTCAAACTTTCAATATTTGCGACCCAGTATTCAATCAAAATTTTCATCGTGCCCCTCCCCAACAAATATAAATATGTGTTGACTTCAGTAATACTGTATTTTGACGCTAAAGCTACAATACGACTCTAACTTCTTAAGTTACACTGTCGTATACATACGTCTCGCTCAACCGGTGCGTTAAATGCCCCAAACGTATATATACGTCTTTCGAAAAGTCATTCTTTTCTGTGAACTGCTACCCATAAATTTATTCCAAAGGCTTTAGAATGCAATCAAAGGACCTTGACAGTATCTGCAAAGTATTTACTTTTAACAGAGGATTTCCTTCTTTATCCCCCCCCCCAATATATCACATGCTCACGCTTTCGTGAAAAACGGAGGCGTTGGGTAGCACAGCTTTTAATTGGCAGTGGAGGGATTATTTATAAATCGTACAAATTATCAAGATAAGTGTTAATTTTTGAATATAGTTTTTTGTGTGACAAGCCCATGGTGTCACTCGTAATTACTAAATTTGTTCTTAACTTAGTATTGTTAAATTAATTATAAAATACACATTGTGTAGTACTGATACATTTAAAAAAATATTATATCAGGGTAAATGTTAATTTATTTTTTATTATGTCAGAATGTGTATTTTGTTTGCTTTCAGTAAATTAATAATTATTTTTAAATTATTTGTTTTCGACTTTTCAATATGCTCGCGCCCCCCTCGTGGAGTTATCACGCTCTCTCGGGAGGGGGGGGGGGTTCACAGTTTGAGAAACAATGTTGTACACACATTATTATCATTTCTTGAAACGAATTTCTTAGAAAATACAGTAGGACAATCCAATACGGCTCGTGTGTTCCGTATTTTGTTCATTGCTAGGAGGGAATTCCTTTCGTGTTAAGCGAAAAAGATGCATGAAAATGCATAGTAGTTTGCTAAGACCATAGTGTTTGTCTGTGTTAACCAATATTTCGTCTTAATTTATCTGACTTCTTTCGACCACTTTTTAAAGATAAAAACGGATATCTGGGGATTTTTTTTTATTGTTTTTAGATTTGTTTAGTACATTTTAAGAAAAATATGCTAAACTAAAAAAAAGGAAAAGAAATTACTATTACTAAAATAGTCAAAAAATGGGTAGAAATTTACAAAAAAAATAACGTGAATGAGGCCCACTCTGTACCTAAGTTTATGATGAAATATTCAATTTTTCTATTCTGATGCGTTGATATGTGCTAGTCATTTTTGAAATGACGTTCAGGATAAGAAATATTTTAATTTTTACAAAAACTAGAAAATTTTATCTTACTTTTTATATGAAATTGCTTAAAATAACATTGACGGTTATTCTGGAGGTTGCCTTTAATGATCATCAATAAGCTTATCTGAGATGCTGAGATGTAAATACCCACCATTATATATATATATATACATAATCCATAAATATATACAATTAATTATAAAACCTAAGTATAACTAGTCAGAATAGTAAGACATATTAGCCACAGTTGTACAATAGCAAACCCCTGGTCTTAGGAAACAAGATTGCAGATCTAAACAAAGTTTTGCTACTAGCAAACCTTCACCTGTAATTTGCCTATTCTATGAACCATAAGGACAAGAAGGAATATTAAAAGAAATTTAAATATTGCAAATGATAAACAAGATACCATTAATATATAACGATACAATTATAGCCTACTATTAATACTAGTATAGAGTTAAAATTGATGCTAATAAAAGTAGATGATTAAATTTACTTCGTGAATACAGCAACAAATTATGTTTCCCGCCAGATAGAAAGGGGTATAGTAGCACAGCATAAAATTAAAATTTAATAAATTATTATAAAATAATATTAAGTATATATATATATATATATATATATATATATATATATATAATTTTTAGAAAAATAAAAGGACTTGACAAACATACACAATGATATTTAAATAAAATATAGTATTATGAATTTATGATACATCTTGCGCCATCTTTCGAGTAACTTTATAACTATTTTTTTAAAAAAAACTTTGTTAATATTATTACATATTGTCATTTCACTGAGAAAATATAATGTAAAAATCAATGTTTGAAATATAATTGTGAAGAAAATTAGCAGGATATCCATTTTGAATGCAATGGTTAATAAAATTTAAATATATATTAGATTTTTTTTGCTAATAATACATTATTACGATAAATTAGTTAAAAATTATATTTCTATGTGTAGAAAATGTATATATATATAATCTGAATTATACACACAAATAAATTTATATTTCCAATTGAATTCTCATTTAGTGCTTCTAATTGTAAAACCGTTTTTATAAATGTGCGTCCTACCCATTTCAAATTTTACTCAAAAATGGTATACAGCAAAATTTTAAAGTATTTTAAAAGAAAATAACAAAATAGAAAAAAAAATTATCAGCTGATATATTGAAGAAAACTTTTTGACAAATCTAGGTATATTGTCAGATCCGTTGTTTTTGTAAAATTTTAGAGTCTATGCTTCTATAACTTTAAAAATTTTCTATTTTGGTAGAAAATTATCTTTTTTTACATGAAGAGAAAGTATTCCTTCTGGAATTTCAAATAAGTTTCTACTGCAAAAAAACTGACGGATGGGCTTTTAGAGTTTCTACAGGAAGTTGGTAACGAATTAGGCTGTGGTTTATTCTAAATTCTCTAGATTGCTTTTTAGCAGTGTTTTTGTAACATGTATTTGTCTTTTTACTGTAGATTTTCTGATTCGTCTATTTAATTTTTTTTAAATTTCTATTTCCATCATCATGTTATCAAATGAAGGACATCTTTTTAGATGAAAAATAAATACAATAAAAGAAAGCTTTATTGGATGAATTCTATTAATTCTCTTTTCTTATTAAATAGTGTGTATTCAATCTCTTTTTAACAAGGGTTTTAAAAGTAACTAACTATGTTTTTTTGTATGCAATATGCCTACTAGAGTTCCTGACCACCATTTATTTTAACTTAGGAACGGCTGTTGCTATATTCACACACCCGTGCCTAGGTATAGTAAAGTAGCCATGCGCTATCAAATAAAACAACCTAAGGTACGCCCTGGCGGTAAATTATGGAGTTAGCATTTCTATCTCGAAAAAGAATAAAATAGGGGAAAAAAGGGATTTACAAAGTTGTAGAGCATCATTGATTAAGTACAAAAAGACTCCGTGTGGACATTAATGCGAAGAATAGAACGATTAAGCCACGCATTTGTTTTTTCATGATTTCCTACATAGTGACATAAGAAAAATGTTCTGAGTAATAACAAAATGCATTTACTTGACATTTTCATTCTTCTTATCGTCAACATCAATGAACATTTGGATCCTCGTTTGAATGATGTGTAGCACACGTTGGAGCATAGCGTGCGCTAGTGTGGCACAAACGTATGTAATGCGACTTTTAAAGTGCTGCAGTGTTTACGGAAGGTTCACATACACCTGCTGTTTCTGGAATACCTCAACAAAAAAATATCCAGTTGTGTCAAATCAGATGAACGTAGACCAATCTTCGACACCACCATACCCTGTTATTTGATTCCCGAATTCCTTGACGAGGTACTTCTTCACTGGGGATGCCTTTTGAAAATGTGCTTCATCATGTTGGTCAAGTAATTGGAAATGGTGAGGTCGAAAATTGGTCACCACTCACCTGAACTGATAACACTGTTGTGTCTGTATCTGAATAAGCTAGTAACAGCCTCTGGACAGGAGTGATCACTTTTGTTTAGTGGTATGTTACGTTCTTACTGATCTGAAGGTTGCGGTTTCTAATCTTCCGACGCTGTGTAAATGCTTTTTTCCTATCTCGTTCCATTTTCGATAAATGAATGCTAACTCTTCAGTTTTCCACCAGAGTGTGCAAAATTTAGTTTTTTCAATAACCGCATGGAGACTTTATTATACCTAGACAATACTTATATGAATACAGTAGTAGCGGTTCCAAAGTTTAAGGGGTGGCAAGAAACTTTGGTGTGTATACTGGGTAACCACCTCTACAAAAGTAACCTGTATATGCCGCTGTGTTAGCATATAAGAAGATAAAAAGCAAAACAAAAAAAGCACTCCAGCAAATGCACAGAGCAATAACTAAAAATACTTTGTATTCAAGACCAAGTTAGAGTTATTGAGCAAATTATTAAATTTTATTCTTCTTAGCACATATGTCTTTATTTCATTTATCATTTATTCAAAAACACCATACATTTAAGATGAAACTATTTCTTCTTTTCTCAATTTTGTCTACAATTTTAAAATAATATTTTTAAAAAATGTATGCAGTAATTTGTTAGTGTAAAATAATGTAGTTTTTCAATATTTTTTAGGATAGTACATATAATAGTATGGTTTTTTTTTGCACTTTATGTTTACTTACACAAAATATTTGTTTCGAAATAAATTATTTAACTTCTTCCCTTTTTTCATTCTCACCAGTCCTTTCAATACGACTTCTATTTATTTCATATTCAAACCAATTAAACTTTTAGCTCTCGCATCATTACCATTTCTAAAAGAATTCATTTCATTAAAGAATTATTTTTCAAGTTTTCAATATACTACCAAAAAAATTCAAAATACACTCAAAAGAACTAAAATCACCATGTGTATGTATATTTCCAGAAAATAATACAATAATTGCTGCACTTCATAAAATAAAAATGTGAGCCAGTTTCGAAATGAATGAAATGTTTCATTTACATGCATAAATTTTCTTGGTAGAAAAAATTTGTACGTTGCAACCATTAAATACAATTTTTTTTTTAAAAAAACCTCTAAATATTTGAAACCATATTCAGTGTTTCTCTTGTATCATTAACATTAAAACTATGATCTAATTTTTTTTTTCTGAATCAAACAAGTTTATTTTTACAATTTTCATTACGATGCAAATTTTAAATGAAACTGAATAAACATTTGCATAGCTTCTAAAGGTGAAAAATATATATTTAAACTTTTTTTTAAAAAGTGGAGAAGTCAGTCTTTAAATAAATCATTTCATAAAAACATCCGTTAAAAATAAAAACTTGTTTGGTATTTACCGGTTATTTGCTATTTCTGTTTCTTTTATTCCTGATAGCAAATAGCACAAGAGGGAAATAGCAACAAAAAAAATATTCTTGTACATTTATTAATCTAAAAGAGACTTGGTAACCTATCAAATATTTATTTTTTATTTTTTTCTTAGTCCTTATTTTTTTTTCTTAATCTGTACGGAGTATATGTTACTTGTATGCATTTACCGGCAGAAAAATTCTGATTTCTAAGCGGCTCTTTAACTACGATATTTTGAACGGTTGTTTTTTAATGAATGGTACACAGCACAAGAGTTATTTTAGTAATTTGGTTTAATATATTATAAAACAGTGCTTTTCAAACTTTCAATATCGACATCCCAATTTTCAATCATAACTTTTATCATGCCCCCTTTAGACAAAAATAATGTATTGAATTCAATAATAATGCATTTGATGCTAAAGCTACTCTACGAACTTAATTATAAAGCAAACAAATTAACAAGATGAGTATTAAATTTTGTAAAGATTACATTTAAATAATATATATGTTAAGCAAATTACTTTTAAGTAATAGGATAATTATCATGTTATTTTTTTTTCCTTTCGCTGATTTTTAAATTGGAGCAGATTGCAAAATGATTTTTAATAAATGGTGTATTTCCTCCATTATCTATTTCTAAATGTAGAAATGTCGTTAGAAAAATAGTCTATGGTCTATGCTGCTTTCTATCACATCCAGCACATCTAGTATTCTCGCGAACGTCTGCGTGAGTTTGGGCAACTAACTTATCAGACTTCTCGGAAAAACATGTAAAAATGCTGTGCCTTATAAAATACCACTTAGTCTTGGTCGAGTCGATACTTCTCTTGCTGCCGAATTTAATGTACATTTTAAAATTTGCGCTTTTGTTGAAATTCGCAGTACAAAAACAGAGAAAAATTTTTAGCGAACATTGCGAATGAGCGAACATTGGACGATAATAAAGCATCAACAAATACACAGTCCCGAAAATTGAATCAAGTAAGTATTATCAAAATATTTAAATTTTCGATTTACTAAAATTTAAATATTTTAGTAAATCGAAAGACTAAAGTAAATGAAGAAGAAAAGCCTTTGTGCTACCAATATATATATATATATATATATATATATTTGTTCAAAAATATATTGGTAGCAGAATATATTGGCAGCAGAATATATTGGTAAACTTAACCTAATAAACTTAAGAGACCTTTGGGAAAGCTTCATGGTGAGTACATTAACAAGTCTTTTTTGTGAATGAAAAAGCTGTAATTGCATCTTATAAAGTATAATACAAAATAACCAGATATAAAAAGCTTCACACTACCGGAGAAGAGAGCTTATTTTGCCAGCAGCAATGGAGATCGTAGAAACCATATTTCGAGACAATATTGGAACAATTGCAGTCTATGGACTGCAACTCATTGGCAAAATCAACTGTAATTTTAAGCCTCAGATAATAGGCATTTAGAACTATTGTTAAATAATTAAAACGAATGTAAAATTCCTATGAAGAGTAATTGTGTTAATTTTTTCAGTGAGAGACTTCAAAATGGTTTGAACCTGGGAGCAGGCGCGTATTCGATACTAACGTTAATGGGTGGAGTGACTAAGTCACCTCAATCCTTTTTTTTTAAATTTTTTTATTGTACACGATAAAAATCACAATTCTAGTGAATAATTTAACTAGGAGAAAGTATACTTACGTACTTTCAATGACTTTTCAATTTTTCTTTGATAACTTCAGAAAAAATCCAATAAAACTGAGCAAAAAGCTTAAGATTGTAAAGAAACGTTTGCCACTCTCAAAAATGGGGGGGGGATGTGTTACAAATACATTTTAGTTCCACTGAAAATGTCATATAAAAGGATATTGTCATTGGTAAAAAATAAACTGCTTTCTCGGAATTAACAATTTCGTAAGCCTGGGATTATTTTGTGGCTCGCGCGAACACTGCCGCGTTAAAAGTGTATTCAATACAAAAATATGGATGTTAGTTTTAAAAATGAACAGTGTAGAAAGTTTTTAATTGCGCTTTATATGTTTCAGTATATTCATAAAAAATAAATCTTAACGAAATAATCCTTCAATCATCTGTGCTTTACGAAATACCATAAAACTTTTACATATGGATTAAAGCGCAATAGGAATATATTATTTACAACTTCCGTAAATGACTGTGATGTTTTTTTCTTATCTTCCTACAATTTTTCTCTGAGTTTGGGTTTGGTTTTTATCTGAAAGAGTAGTATTTTAGATTAAAAAAGAAAACGTAATAAAAAAAAATCTCTCATCGTGGAATTGCAACAAATCAAACAAAATGTTTTTTATTTGGTTATAGGATCAAAGAATTCTTGAAGTAGAGATGACGTAATATTGCTAGATTATATATATATATATATAAATTATATCAGTGTAAATGTGTATTTTTTAACGCACCAGAAAACATTTTGTTTGAATTTATTCCTGAAAATTAACTTTTTTTTATATTTTATTTTTCGATATGCTTTCTGGAGCCCTTTGTAGGATTATCACGCACGCCTTTCTAGGGAGGCACACCCCACAGTTGGAGAAACGCTGGAATATAAGGATTCAAACTATCCACTACTATTGTACCAAATATCCAATTTCTTATTTAATAACTTATGCCAGATAGGTGGCATAGTTATTTACACGCTGACCTTGTACACTCAAGTTTGCGGGCTATACACAGGCCCAAGTCAGTGAGATTTCATAATGCAAAAAATTGACAACATCCATGTCGTATGAGTATTCAGCATTTTGAAGATCCCTAGAGCACATGTTTGGCTTGGGTACTAGAGGCTAAATCAAATTCTCGTACAATTTCACATCGTAGGATTTTCCGTCTGAGGAGAAAAATGGGCATCAAAACTACATCAAGGTAATTGATAACTACCTTTATGGTGTCACACTAAAAAGTGACACCAGCTCACAGAGAATGTACTACGCCTTCAATGGTATTTACCAATCCACAACCCCATTTGAAATAAAATAACTAATAAATTATTTACTAACAGAATCATGTTCTAATAATCTCTCTTTATTAAATAACCATAATCATTTGCATAACAATCACAGTCATTCATTAATAGGGAAAAGGTACATCAAATAATTCAATGGTTTTCAAACACGATGTTTCGACGGACCCCTCCTCTCCATACCATAAATTCGGCCATTAACTCCTAAGCGAAATAATAGCTCGATTTAAATGCATATTAAGTAATTTGTAAATTTAAATTTGAAGTCCTACATTAAGAATAAAAAATAATATTGATAAAATTATGCAAAATCCTTTTTTTTTAAATAAATGAACTTTAAGAAAAGTAACTTTGGTTAATAAATTTATAAGCAAGAAGATATTGTTATGAAATTTGTGTAATGAATGCTTAAAATAGTGTAAAAGATTTATATCTGAATATGTACTACGTTAACATTACTTTTTATTGTATTTTTTTATGTTAGATTTGTAAAATTCGCAAACAACACCTTCCTTTACATTATGGCAATTCAATGGAAACTTGGCGAAATTTTTGCGATACATCCCAGTTGACATATTTCTTAGTAACCATATTGGTGATTGTTTTTGGCAAGTTGGTGACCATATTGATGCTTTTGGAAATTATTGGAGAAATCTACTAATATCCTGATATATGACGTAAACGGAATTTTCGAGAAATATCCGTACAGACTATCAAAAGGGAGTCTAACTTAAATTCACCGAAACTAAGTTAGTATTGCCTTGAGTTATAGAAGAGTTGTTTGTTGCAAATACATTGCGTATTTGTATTTCTAGACACCGATAATTGTGTCTTAGTGCTGTAAAAGGTGTAAAGACCTTCTAGGATCTACTTAGAAAATTTTACTGTAGTATCCTGCATTTTTCAGGATTGTTTTTGACAATAAATTTTCATCGCTTCTGCAGATCTTTTTGCTCTCTGAAACTGATAACATGGCATCCTCGAGCTCTAATCAATATAACAATATAAATTTAATAAAAAAATATTAAATAACACAATTTTTCTTCGTATAATGAAAAGAGTAATACAGATTTGTGTTCTAAACAAAACAAAAATTGCTTGCATTCACTTCAAATCACGAGAACATGCATTAAATAAAAGTGTTGTCAAAATTCTGGACTGTTTTGTAATTCTATATTTTAGACAAGCTATAATTTGTATCGATAAGATATTCCGTGCCTATGTAAATTTACACACATGACTGCTCTCTATTAGACCCAATTTCAATGTGAGAAACTTGTCACTACTTGTATTTTATGCATTCATCTATAATATTTTACTCTAAGTTGTTTTAAAATTCAAGAGTCATTACTTATTTATCTTAACTTTCATAATTATGAAAAATGGTCACAAATATTTTACTTAATATTTATTCAATTACGGGCTCTTAAACGTTGTGCAACTATCCCCAAATTAATTTGCCATGGACATCCCTAGTATTCCCGTATAGCCCCAGCTGGGTCTGTAAGAGTCATTTTTGGAACCTATAAAATGTTTCAAATAAAATAATTGTTACGAAATGGCTCTAAAAACTATTTTCAAATACATTTGATGACTATTTAAACAATTTTGAACTAAATGACTTTACAATAATAATGGCATCATGTTTATTAAAGCATTTTCTTCTAAGTAAAATGTTACTGACCAATTTTGAATAATATTTACTTTCAAATTGATAGTATGTATTTAGTTTCAATGAAACGAAATTCTTAACTATGTTCTCTACATTATTTAAACATTTTTAAAAATTAAATGGTGGTGACAAACAAAAAAGAACTTAGCAAAAAGCATAACAATAAGCGAACAAATAAATAAGTATATAAATTACTAATCCCAAGCTGAAAAACTTTTTCAATATGCTGCTCATAATTGCTTGTTACAATGCGCTAGTGCAAAATAACATGTTGTTGGATCCCTAGCAAAAGAGAGCCCAGCAGGAAGCCTAATCGTCTCAATCCGAAGTCCCCTTGACTCTCAGAAAAGCAAAGAGCATTATCTCCATATTCATTGAAAAATATATTACCGTGACCCAAAAAACCCAGAACCTTGGAAAGCCGTGGGAAACTCTGGCTACTGTGGGCCCAATCCCGAGGCACCTGGAAAGAGCCGATGTTGCTGCCCGCTTTTGCCTAACCACCGGACATGACTTTTGGGGAGTGTACCTCCACTGGCTTGGGTTAACTGCTGACGTGGCCTGCCCACTCTGCGGCCATGTAAGAATGAACGACGATCACCTGCTAAAATGCATTGGACTTGATGAAACCCGACTGACGACATCGTCAGTCGATACTGGGTGGCTCGGCGTCAAATGGTCAAGAAGCCAAGCACGGGCGTTGGATAAATAAATAAATAAAATAAATTTTTATTATTTGAAAACGTATCTCACAATAAAGCGCACATGGCATTTTATTCTGTGCTTTAAAGTCGAAGAGGAATGCGATGGGATCTTGGTAAATCAAATTCTTCATGTACCCTTGAGGCCATAAATCACACGAAATTAAGTGCGGGAATATGACATGCCAAGCCTTAGGGAAATGAAAGAGATGCTAATTATGATTTTAATAAAATAGTGGGGAACAGAACACTTGTTTCACCCAAGATGCTGTTTTTGTGTGACAATACACTATCAGACAGGGACACATTGTGTTAGTAGACATCGCAGGGCTTTCAGTGTGATAATCAAACATTTCGGATAAAAAGATGTACATCGTTGGCCTACTAACATTGTATGTTATAGCAGCCAAAAAATCAACAATGCTGCGCTTATCGAAAGAATGTAAGCCGGAAATGAACATTGTTTTAAAACCGCTATCTGCCATTACATACGACAAGCGTATAACAAATGCATATGACTTTTCATTGGACCAAAAACTAAAATTATGCGCATTAACTGTATCATCGTCTGTCCACAAATTCTTCAATATCAACGCAAAGGTTTACTTTTAATTGATATCATTAACTGAAATATATGCACAAGAAAATGACTATTTATAGGATAATTTATACTTTCATCCGCTGAAGAGTGAGAGTTCACCATAGGATGGATATTTTCTTAAAATATATACTTCCTTGTGACTGTCTAATCATTATCTAAATTCGACACAAGCTATAGGGAGCAAGTCAGTTTTAATACCAATTTTAATAAATAAAGTATACATATTATACTTAATATAGCAACGGTATGAGCCCTAGAATTATCTTCTAAATGTTTCACCTTGAGCTACGATGCTTCCAATTTCAAATCATCTATCTAAAGTTTTAATCTGAGCAAGGCAGCAATCACCATCTCCACACTCAACTTCCCTCTTTACTGTAAATGGTAACCCTCCTTAACATAAATCATGATTCATATACAGAAAGAGGTTTTATAATCATATAACATCAGCAAAAGTATATCATCTGAAGTATTAATCAGAATCGCGAATAGAAACCATTACAAAGTAATTCAGAGTTAAACTCCATGTAGTACATTTTTTTCTTAGCTTTAAGAGTGAATTTTTTTACAACCTCACTGCCGTACGGTGTCGCCTTACCACCTCATTTTGAGAAAAGCTCATTTTTGTTGCCGCACCGTATTGTCTTATCTCCAAAAAACGCACATTTTTAACAACAGAAATTTATTATTGAATTATAAAAGAATTTTTGATAGTAAAACTCTTGGTTGTCATGCATATAAAGACTAAACTGAAATATAAGCACCGTAACTTAAAGTTGTGCACAATAATAACTCGAGTGAGTGAGTGAATAATAACGTCACACTTTTCAGCTACACGAGGGCCCTTTCAATAATAAACTCAAACTTCTCTTTCTCTCACCATAAGATCTGCTTCATAAAATTTTTCTCACAACTGCAAGTTTTCTACCACGCTTCTTTTTTCTCTTCACTTCTTTCGTTCACAAACTTAAGTTGAGTGGAAGAGGGCTGCATGATAGTCTTGAAAGATAAAAATTTCCTTACGGCTTCCGTAGACAATTCGCCATTTTGTAAAATAGTTTCATTATTGAATCATTCTTCTAAACAGTGAACGATATTTTTCTTAGGAGAAAACATGTATGGTTTCGACTCACTTATTGCAGCTTAGTAGCACGTGCACGTAAATACTACGATTGCAGCATTTCCATATAGAAGTTTATCAAAAACAGACGTTTTTGTGCTAGCAGAAATTCCCACTATCTTATCATGCCATTTTCTAAATTTCGCGATATTTTTGCTATAAAGATTTACTACAGACTCCTAGTAAATCTCCAAATTTTATTACGGGATATTTGTGAATGTATACATATACCGAAATATTCGGAGTATAACGCGCAATTCTAACACAAAAAATAAAATTTACGGGTGAAGCAGAAAATAAAAATAAAATATTAGCTCTGAAAAAAAAATTATACTTTGAAGATACATATATCAAAATACTGTTTATTTAAAAAAAAAATGGCATTTCTTATTAATTTAAGGAGTTGTTCCAGATATATGCAATTTTTTTTTTTTAAAGATGGAATAATACCTCGAAAAAATGACTTGAAAACAACAGCCTTGCACATATAAACACATTTCATATTTCCTCGTAAAAACGGGTATGCACGTTTTACGGCGAATGTACCTAAAATTTA
>BMAO01017891.1:0-46816 GCA_019973975.1 Trichonephila clavata
AATTAAAAGTAAAAAAACTTTTTTAAAACAAGCTTTTATTTAAACGCGCTAAAAAGAATAAAATAAATTTTTCTTTAAAACTTTTTTTACTATCAATTTTTTCCGTCATTACACAATTTATATGATATAAAAGCTC
Source organism: Trichonephila clavata (assembly GCA_019973975.1). Lineage (NCBI taxonomy): Eukaryota > Metazoa > Arthropoda > Arachnida > Araneae > Nephilidae > Trichonephila > Trichonephila clavata. Next base: position 137 of record BMAO01017891.1, read on the forward strand.
GTCGCGAGGTTAAAGTACTCTAATATACTTAGTTTGAAATTTTTAAAAATTAAAATCAATCCAATCAAGTTATTTAATTTACTTGCTTATCTGCAGAGGTAAATCTCGCGACAAGCTTTTATATCATATAAATTGTGTAATGACGGAAAAAGTTGATAGTAAAAAAAGTTTTAAAGAAAAATTTATTTTATTCTTTTTAGCGCGTTTAAATAAAAGCTTGTTTTAAAAAAGCTTTTTTTACTTTTAATTTATTTTTCACTTTTTAGTTATCACTGGACAGGTTTCTCAGTATGTTCATCTCATTCAATGCTAGGTGTTTGCCGGTTATTTTCGAACAGTTAGCTAGATGAATTCTCTCAAAAAGGGTACTAGACTAAAAACACAATTTTTTATAATCCGTAATTTTTAAGCAATTTTTTCAATCTTTGTACAGATCTTGGGTAATATTGTCCTACACACGAAAAAAAAATTCATGAGATTTTCTTCATAAATGACGAAGTTATTAAATGTTTAGTTAAAATTTTGAGTATTCCTTGAAAAATCGTAAAAAAAAAAGTTTTCGGCATTTTATTTTTTAAATGACTAATTCTAAAAAAGCAAAGCATGAGCTGTTTTATTAAGGAATGTCGATTCATTTAAACAAAAAAAATTTCATGATTAACAATTTAGACATTATTTTCATTAAAACGCATCGATTTTGAATTTTTTTTTAAAAAATCGTAAGAAATACTAATATTATTATTTCGTAAAAAACATTATACTTTATCGGGACGAAATAAACGATCTTTCCGATTCTGTAATTATTTTTTGTCTTGAGTTTCATAGATTAAAGTAAGATAAATTTTCTAAAGAATTTCTACAATGCTCCCTCTCAGTTTAACTTTGCAGCGTTGAGAAAGGTATACAATGTACCAATCTACTTGAAAAATAGCTCTACTTTTTTTTTTGAATTTAAATCGAAGAAAATAGATAGAAATTTCTAAACAAATTGCATACGTTGCACAAATTATAATTTTACGTTGTAGAAATGTAATTATTTTTAGACAAAGTTAATTAATACAGTCATTAGCGCAACGTTATGAAATTCCAGTTTGGCTGAAAACCAATTTTCGACGCCAACTTTTGTCATTGTTGTAAAAATAACATTATTACAACAATACTGACATATTGAAGTTGGTGCCCAAAACTAGTTTAACGTTTTTAATTAATATCTTTTTAATTAATTGTAATATCGGAATATAAATGGTCAAAACATGCATTGTCACCCAAACTAAACGTGTATACAAAATTTTAGCTCAATATGATGAAGATATCAGCTTCAAAATTGAGTTGCAAGATTCCACCCGAACAAATTAGATACATTCATACATACATACATACATACATACATACATACATACATACATTCATACATTGTAAGTTAAATAAAAGCTTTAAAAAAAAACACAAGAGTTGAACTCAAAAACCGTTGCAATCACCAAGTTCAATTTTCAAAATCAAAGAATTAAAAGAATTTTTACAATACTCCATCTCAGTTTAACTTGGCAGTGTTGAGAACGGTATACAGTGTATCAATCTACTCGAAGAATAGCTCTACTTTTTTTGTTTGGAATTTAAATCCAAGAAAATCGATAGAAATTTGTAAGAAAAAAAGGTCATACGTTGTAGAAATTAGGATTTTAATAATACTACACTTCAAGTTAATCTCATGTTAAAAGCATTTATTTTTTAAACAAAGTTAATTAATGCAGTCAACAGAGCTACGTTATGAAATTCCAGTTCGGCTGAAAACCGATTTTCAACGCCAACTTTTGTCATTGTTGTAACAATAGCATTATTACAATAATGCAGACATATCGAAGTTGGCGCCCAAAACCAGTTTTTTAATCTTTTTAATTAATATCTTTTAATTAATTGCAATTTCGGAATATAAATAGTCAAAACATGCAATGTCATCCAAACTAAATGTGTATACAAAAAATCAGCTCAATCGGTTGAAGATATAAGCTTCAAAATTAAGTTGCAAGGTTCCACCCGAACAAATTACATACATTGCAAGTTAAATAAAAGCTTGTAAAATGAGCCAGCCGGGATGTGTAACGCGTGAGGAAAAGTGCAACTACCGGAAATTGAAACACCACCTGAACTATTGAATGGTTTACTTATCGGTACGGATCCCGATTCTAACCTGTACATGAAGTCAATTCAAACATTCAATTCATGTTTCCAAATAACATCTTTCGGAGCAACAGAAATAGTTAAAAATAATGCTGCAAATGCTCAAAAATTTAATTCAACATTCAAAATCAAAGGCCAAGTTTATCACAAAGTGGGCTCATTGCTGTCAATGCCAAACAAACCACATAAATTTTTACAAATTTACTTTATGGGCGGTGAGGACTCCGAAAGTTCTCTCACCAATCGCGTGGATGCACGCTGTAGTTACAATAACCTCAATTCACTTTTTGCCAGGCGCATTGTCGGAGAACTGGACGCTTTATTGAATGAGCACAATGAATTGTTGAAATTATTCAAATCACACATGCACAAATTACGAAGTGACAATAAAGCTACTGTCATCAATCCTGATAAAACACCAGCTGGAAAGCACATTCGTAGAATCAATGCACCTGTTGTTGACGACATTGCTGGAATCATGGTGACGACCATGCAGCTACGCAAATTCAAACGGATTCAATTTCCAATTAGATTGACATTCGCAATGACAATCAATAAGTCTCAAGGAATAACGATGTCTGTTTGTGGCTTAGATTTGGGCACACCTTGTTTTTCACACAGACATTTTCATGCGTAGCATGTTCTCGCGTGGGTAAACATTAGTTTGTTTGTGTTGGCTAAAGATGGACTCCCACTAAAAATATCGTACACTCTATTGCACTAAGAGACTGATAAGGTTATTTTTTAATTGTCATAATTTGTGATAGAGATGTAATTTCAAATTTATTAGTTAAAATAATAAAAGTACAAAAAATTCAAAAAAGGAATGTTTGGTGCTTTGTTACTTTTATAAGCTGTCATCGTTCACAGCACATCATTCCTCTTTTAGTCATATACCACATTTCCACACACTTACAATGAATTAGTTATTTTTTTATTTGACTACCAAAATATTCACTAGAACTAATTTATTTAGCAAAACAACGTTTGCCGGGTCAGCTAGTATATATATATATATTTATACTGGTTTTGCAAAAGTTAAGCATAATTGTGATAATTGTGGGAATAAAGAAGGAACTGTAAATCAGAATGGCGGGAAACGTGATATGCGAGTGTAAAATTGTTATAAAATAAGGAAGCAAATCAAAAGAATGATAATAATTAATTTTATTATCCAAAGTAGCCGTTTGGAAGAAAACTGAGCATATCAAGGATTCCCACTTTAAAGAAAAAATGAAAGAAAACATTAAATAAAATACTGATGCTGCAGTTTAATAAGGCGTGTGGTCACCTCTAACACGCTGCACAGCGATTTACCATACTTGCTATGAGATGATGAATGAGTTATGGGCTCAAACGGTTCCAAGCTTCTTGGAGAGCTTTCTTCAGTTTTGTAACGGAGTTTGGTGGGTGCGAAAGGGCTGCAATTTGTCTCCCGAGCATATGCCATACATGCTCGATAGGATTTAAATCAGGGGAGTTCGCAGGCCACGACATGCGCTGGATGTTTTCCGTTACAAGGAAGTCAGCAATCAGCACCGCTCGGCGACATGGCGCATTATCATCCATGAATATGAAGTCAGGACCGACATATCTTTGAAACAAGCGAAAGCAAGGTTCAAGAACTTCGTCTCTGTATCTTTGAGCAGTCACAGCCCCATGTCAAATAAATGGGGGTCTGTGCGGCCGTCCATCATGATGCCTGCCCATACCATTGCTCCCCTTGATGGAAAATGATGTCTTTCCGTTATGTTTCTTGGTTCAAAACGGGTTCCACGTTCTCTCCATATCGTTACCCACCGAGAATCACTACTCAGACTAAACCGGGACTCGTCACTGAACATCACATTCGCCCACTTTCCCATACTCCAATGTTGATGTTTCAAACTCCAGTTCAAACGAGCGCATTTATGCGCAGACGTAAGGGGAATGCAAACTGCTGGTCTTCTGGCATACAGGCCAGCATGATTGAGTCTCCTGTAAACAGTTTGTCTCGAAATTCGTATTCCTGTGGCGACTGTGAGCGCCGAACCCAGTGCTCTGGCAGTACTGACCCTCTGACGACGCGCACTTATTACCAGATATCGGTCTTGGTGAGGGGTTCTGACTCTTGGTCGACCTGATACTGGTTGTCGGGTAACATCTCCCGTTCTTTGAAACCTATGCCACAGTCTTGAGATCATAGACTGGTCCACATTCAGAATTCGAGACACTTCGGTTTGTGATCGTGAGGATTCCAGCATTCCAACGATTCTTCCTTTCGTAAACATGTCCAATTTTCGTCTTTGTGCCATCATTCACCTTGTTTGTTGGTCAACAACGTTCCTTCGCACAGCAGTTGCACGAAACTTGTCTGAACTGCCTATGCTGCTTGAATCGGTTTCTCTGCGTTCCGACCTGCGAAGGTGTTTCGCGAAGGACGTAGTCGACTGAAAAGTTTTGCATAAACCCAATGTTTCTTCTTCCCCCTATTAATATCCGCAAGAAATTTGGAATAATTTTATGAATATTTACTCTATGTTTTTCGCATTTTACGATTTATGCATAACTTTTGGACACCAGTGTATGTGTATATATATATATATATATATATATACACACATTCCCAAGGCCAGGAGTTGGCTCTAGTACTGCTGTGGCTAAGGCTATTCTATCATGACTATAGTTATTTTAGGTATATAACTATTTTTTGTATATATTTTTGTAATATATATATATATATATATATATATATATAATATTTTTTTATTTTATCATAATCTCCAATCATGGAACAACTTTTCCGCGCATAGGTTTTGGTTTTTTTTTTTTCTTCATATAACCTCAAACCACCTTAATTGATGTATCATTATGTCCATCTACTATTTATTCAAACATGATATATGCCCTACATATATGTTTTACATTATATCCATTATGAAACAGTGTCGGTTATGTATTAACATTACTTGCCATTTTTAATATATTTGATTTGAAACAGAGGATTCTCTCAGATGATTTTCTTAACTTATCTTTATTATAAATTCTCCAGGAAAATGTTTCTGCGTATTTACTACCAAGTTTTATTTTTTGTATAGAATAATGTCTCTGAGTTATGATTTTTGAATTACTCATATATAAAACTCATTTACTGAATTAAGAACCTAAATATATTTCATATGATTATTTTGAATTCTGTATCAGAAATTCTTAAGAGGAAATTTCAATATAAAATGACAAATAATGTATAGTTTTATGACAAACTACCTTCTCAAAGATTTTTACGAGTCTTTTTTATTCCTACAAAAGATTAAAATCACGTAAGAAAACGAAGTAAAAAGTGAGAATCTGATTATAAAAATGATTTATTTGATAATTAAGTATTTATGGCCCAAAGTCAAATGGCATAACTATAATAATACCAAACTTACAATTTATATGTAGGTTCGTATTCTAATTAAATTCGATACGTATTTTGTAAAATTTATCCAAGACAAACATAATTTAAATAATAAAAAATTATTTTAAAAAGAAAAACTTCAATGTAGATTTTTGTTTATAAATGCATTTTTTTCCTACCCAACAAGCAATACTTATGTTTTACTGTTAATATCAATTAAGAAACACTGCACTGCAGTTCAAAATGAATGCAGCTCAAGACAATGCGGTTTAAGTGGCCTGATTTCAAGTCTGGCTCTAATAACTGAGATTAAGACTAATGCATCTGCATCGTTTCTGGAAACATGTGACTTCACAATAGTGCATTAAAGGTTAATTTCACATTAACTTCAATCACATCAATGACCTAACGGTACTAGTTCAATATATTGTCCTGTAGCCCAAATATTACTCTAGAGCTGCTAACAATTCTAATTCAAATTTCATCAAATATATAACATACTATCATATATATATATATATAAGGACTAGGTACCTACAATAATGTACTTAGTCATATACAAAAGACCTCTAAAATATTCTCAGATAGTATTCTAAAACTAGGAACGTAGAAAACTTTTATTTATTCTTATATATTCATGTCAGAGCTTGAGAAATTGGTTCAGTAATGTAAATATGTTGTAAATATTATAGTTATATTTAATTTGAGATTACATTCTTATTTCGTTAGTAAAATTCTTGTTTCAGTGGAACAATTTTTTAACAAATACTAAAATTTAAAAACTGAATCTTCATTGGGATTTTATTGCATATTGTACTTGCAATGCAAAAAAAATATCGCTAAAGAGTTACTGCACAATATTTCAATCAAATTAATCAGGTGAAATTTACATACCGTTTAACCACCATAAAGTTTACGAAATAACCTCGATGGTTGCATAAGTTAAATTATTTAATGATTATTTTTTTTAAATATAAATTAGATATAGTTCCAAATATATAATTTTTAGTGGAATGCATTTCGTTTAAAATAAGCTTGATTAAAGCTAAAATTGTTATCAGTACAGTGTTTTCAAAAGTCCAATTTCATCCGTAGATGCCTTTGCTGTTATTCAAAAATTTAAAAACTATACCCGGAATTCATTAAAGTTGTTTACGTTATATTTTATTGTTTAACTGGCTTTTATTTGACATATTTGGGTTATACAATACTTTCTACTTCATTTGAGTTTCATTGTTCTATAAATGCCCGAATTGTGTTATTTAGTCGAGTTGTTAAATGTTTAATCATGTAAAATTCCAAAAAAATACACATAGTATTGTATTTTCATTGGGTGTTTCTAATATAAGTTTATGCTATTGGGCGTTTATAAATACTTGTCATTTAATATATAATATATTCCCATAAAAATAAAAGACTTACGACTTCATTAATGATCACCCGCGAATGCCCTAAATTATGTTTTGTTGTGAATTATATATATATATATAAAATCCTATGATTTTTTAACAAAAAAAAATTCTTTGAGGTTTACTTCATCGCACAAATTAAAAAAAATATATAAATTCAAGAATATTTTAAACATACATCGATGTATTTTTATGTAAATTTCTACTGTGTAATATTACTTGTAGATGAATAGGGCTGTCATAATTAAGTAATCATTACCTCAAACTTATGACCGGAGTTGCCTTTATCGAATTGTAGGTTCAAATCTTGATAAGGACCCATTAAATCTGTTGTGGCACAAATTTCCCACTTAGGCCTTAGCAACTCAAACTTTAAATATTTGGGACTCAATTTGCAATCATAATTTTCTTCGTGTCTTCAAGTACAGTATTAATTTACTTTGACGCTAAAACAGAAATATGAAATTAATTAAAAAAAGTACAAATTATCAAAATATGAAGTAAATTTTGTATATGTTACTTTTAAGTAATAAGATAAGTATGATGTTACTTTTCTTTTCTACATTTATAAGCATGTTATATCAGTGTAAATGTGTATTTTTTATTATTCCAGAATATATATATATGGGGGGCGGGGAACTGGGTTGGTTTACTCAAACACACCACTTGAATAAGATAATATCCGTTTATTTAGTGAAGATGAGGTATGACACGTTCGTTAAATATTTACAAAGAAATGTACAGTTCCGTTTACCAGAGTTGGAGAGAGTAAAAGAATATACAAACAGCATTCGCGTATGTTTAAGGTATCTCTGATCGCCTACTCGCGATCAGACAATCAACAGTTAGTCTCTCCTCGAAAGCCTCAGTTAGACGTCCGTCTCTCCTACGCGAGAGTTTCCGGACCAATCGTCTGTATCAGCTGCAGCGGGTATCAGGAACGAAGAAACTGCATTCTGGTGGAGAACTGAGGAATCAATTAGCACATATCTATATCTATATATATATACACACTTCCGGGTAGAAGGCTACAAAAGATTATTCAATCCACATTAGACAGTATTGATAATTCGATTATAGTTCAGAATAGTTTAGATATCATTAAGTACCTACAAGATAAAAAAAATTATCTCTATTCACACCTATGACTTTGAAGATTTAATTAATTCTATAGATATTGGGGACATGATTAAAATTCTCAAAATAGCCTATAACAAATATTCTTTGAATAAACTAATTAAGTATGATAAATATCTTTCTATTATTCATCTAGTACTATATGAAAATTATATTTTTCACAATAACTCTTATTATCAGCAAATTAAAGGTCTTCCACAAGGAGGGCCTGCTAGTAACTGTTTAGCCAATATTTATCTGCACTTTTATGAACATAATAGCATTAGTTTCGATTCTTGTTACTTTTTTAGATACATACATGACTTAATCATCTTAAGTAATATAGTAAATTATGTTCCTAATTTTAAATATTATCCCCAATATCTGAAATTATTAAAAACCAATTATAATAATGACTTTGCAAACTTTTTAGACCTACAATTAAATGTTAAGAATAATATACTAATTAGTAATATTTTTGATAAAAGAGACTCTTTTGATTTTAACATTATTAAAATGCCTTTTGGGGGAAGTAACCTACATCTATCTATTTTTAGAAATATTATCTTTAAATTTATAAAAAGTAACAACGATTTAGTCATAGATAATGATGTTAAGCAAAATAATTTTAAGCTATTCTGCAATAATTGCTTGGAATAAAACTATCCAAGTAAATTCATTTTTAAATATATTTCTAAGTTATCTCTCTAATTCTATTTTTTAATGTTTAAGTATTATTCTTTGTTTTTTCTCCTTCTGTTGTTTATTATTTTCAATTTACTTTTATTTGCTTTGTTTAATTACAAAAAAACTATCCAGGTGGCGCCACTAATTTTTGTTTCTGGTTTTACCAATTTAAAACGTCATTTTTAACGGTCATTTAGCGTGGTTGCTCTTGTACGTAAAGATCTTTTTTCCGCTCTCCTGATGATTGCATTTTTTCATGTAAGTTTTTGCTTTATTTTTCCTTTTCAAAACTATTTTATTTGTATTTTGTTAAGATTCATTTCCTTTCATATTTTCTATTATTTATTATTATTTCTATTTTTTCTGTTGATTGCAAATTACACGTGGTTGGTTTTAGGCCTAACTTTTCAATATGGTTATGTTTTACTATTATGTTGAAAATTTCTGCTGAACAGGGAAGGTTGGATCCATAAAATATATTTAACCCTAATTTTGCTGGTCCTAATTTAGCAACAGCTTTAGAAATCATAATAGGTCTTCATTTTAGTCTATTGACTCTTCTGGTTTCTTACATTTTAAAGTTCTAATTCTGTTTCATTTTATACATACGCTTAGTTAATTCTTGTACAATAGACTTTTCCATCATTTTTTAAAGTTGTGTCTCTTGAAGTCTGGTTTAGATCTTCTTGCTTTGTTAGTGATATAATTTTGTAATATCAATTTTATTATGCCATGTATATTTTTTTCATTTTATGTTACTATATATATATGTGTGTGTGTGTGTGTGTGTGTGTGTGTGTGTGTGTGTGTGTGTGTGTGTGTGTGTGTGTGTGTGTGTGTGTGTGTGTGTGTGTGTGTGGTGTGTGTGTGTGTGTGTGTGTGTGTGTGTGTGTGTGTGTGTGTGTGTGTGTGTGTGTGTGTGTGTGTGTGTGTGTGTGTGTGTGTGTGTGTGTGTGATGCATTATAAGATACATATAATAAATTATTTTACATAGAAATAAAGAAAAAAAAGAAATTTCTTTTTTCAGTTAAACTTTTAAAAAATTCTTCACCTTGCTTTAAATTTTTCAATGAGATTTGAAATCATTTATGAGTCTCTCTCAAAGGCTTTTATTCCCATTACGTAAGTGTGTGACTTAAGTATATCAGTGGCAAACACACAGCTGCTTTTAAGAGTAGAGTATTTCTGCTTTCATTCCTGGTGTTCTAAATAATTCTGAATCAATGAAAACTAGCTGAGTTCTTGTGAAAATTGCGTAGACTAGTAAGAGCAATATCTGACAGTAATTACTCATGGGAGTAAGATTTCAATTTTCCCCCATTTATTCGTTGTTTGAAATTTCTTATTTACAGCTTCGAATATCGCATAGAGAAGAATTTATTATGCGTAATGCAGAAATGGAAACTTTCGATAGATTTGGATGCGTTTTCAAGTGAAATAGAAAATATTCACATTTTTTTTTATTTCTTAAAGTAAGAAAAAGTTGACCTTTGATCTTTCAAAAATTTTAGGAATTTGATCCGTTTTTTTTTTTTTTTGCAGAAATTATTTATTTGCTTTATAAGATTGGGTATTCAACATCATTAATACTAATTAGTGTTATATGAAAATAATTACATTTAAAAATGATTAAAAAATTATCTAGAATAATTTAAACTTTGCAATTAATTTATTTTTAAATTCTTTATTTATAATGGCAGAAGATCGCTCGCACTTTATGGAAACAATTTTGTAATTTATTTCTCGTTTGCATTTTGAGATAGATCTTTGGCAACTTCAAAATAAACGTCTGCAAATGTTCTATTTTGATTGGACTATAAAATAAAAGATTTAATTTGAAAATGGCTCCTAAAATTGATAGATGGTTAGAAGGTTACTTAACTCCGCTTTCCCAGGAGAAATATTCGTATCAACAAATTATAAATTTGTGTAAAAGTTTAGGTTATTGCATTTCAAAAAAAATATTTATAACTTTCTAAATTTGAAAGGAAAAAAGTCGTCTAGCTGAAAGCAGAAATGAAAAAATGACCACGAAACCTCATCCTAAAACTGTTCGAACGCCAGCAACTGTTAAGAAAGTGAAGTTACTGATCTTAAAAGAAATTCCACCGACTCAAAGATTCATAGCATCAAAACTAGAAACGTCTTCCGGCAGTGTAAGTAAAATGACTCATAAAGATTAAAAGTTAAAAAAAAAGATATTTAAACCTAAAAACCACATGCATTTGTAAAAACATGTTATAAAAAAAAAATAAACTGTAGGAAATTACATGAAAAACATCTTCTGCTGAAAAATGAAAATGTGTGGTATTTCTGAAAAGGCATGTAAGTGTTTGTAACAAAAGATCAATTTTCTGTTGCTTGACTAGAGAAAATGATCGTACAAAAAATGGCTTCATCAGTGAACAGAAAAGTTTCGGGAGAGGTTCATAATAGATGCAGGATTTCGTTACAAATGCAAATTAAAAATCAAAAAAGTCTCAAGTTATGCCAAAATTAATTCTCTCTACAATCAGTAGAATATTTTAGAGCCAATTTTTGAAGAAGGAATTCCAGCTTTATACGGAAAGGACAGAAATATAAGTTGAGTTTCTTATAGACAAAGCTTCTAGTCACATGTCTAAGTCAAGTGTCACTTATTTAGCAAAGACAGAAATATAAACAGTAATAAGTGTATTCCATTTGATAAAATACCTGTAAAATCATCTGACGCTTATCCAATTAATTTTGTACTTTCTGTTTATTAAACCAAGCTATAAGAAAAAGGCATCCAAGAACAATGAACGAACTTAGAAAAAGGGTGGAATAGAATAAAATTGGCATTTCAGTATTAATAAAAAGTTTACTTTCATGGAAAATTCGAGCTAGAGCTATTGTCAAGAATCCTGACAATCAGATAGAAACAAATCGTCTAAAAAAATATGGCATTTATAGATGAAAATTAACTATTTCCATGAAGTGCGAGTGACCTTCTGTATTATCATATTTCTTTACCAGTGAGATTTTGTAAGATATTATTTTGTTTTTCCGATAGACATTATAGTAGTATTGCGGATCAGACCTGATCTCACTTCTTTTCTAAAACCTACATCTAGAATAATTTCTATATCTTAATCATTATGAAGATGTATCTATATTGCATTAACAAACGTTGCAGAAATTCGACTCAGCTCTCTTCTGTCCTTGACTCTATGGTCTTAATATATAGTACGGAGAACAAAATCATTATGTTTTCTGATTCTCTCATTAAGGTGCTCATTTACAAAGAACTTAGAACTATATGATGACTACTTCGTCGAAAACATTAAAAGTGTTTGAAGACATTTCAACCACAATATCAGACTCCGCACCTCTCTACTGATATCTCAACAGCAAATCACAGACAAGATCTCAAGTAAAAGCAATAAAAAGAAATATAAGCGTAATAAGAAAATACAGCTCTAAAATGTCTTCCATTGAATGCTATACTATGGCTACTCCCCGGGTAAGTGGAAAATAAAGACACAAACTTTCGAAACAGCTATAGGCCCACAAAATCATTAGAACCATTCGTTAGGAAAAATCTACTAAAAATTTTACTTGAGTGGATTCAAAACCACTGTGATCGCCAAAAAACTTTTCTTTTAATTCCATTGGTTCAGATCTGAAACATCAACGCTGCATCAGATTTCCCGTGTATTTAAGCTTGCAACAAACTAGATTTAGCAACAAAACTAATAACTCAATGCAAATTTATCTATGGAAAATATTTGTGCAGTATATTAACTTTAAAACTGCATAAATTTGTAAAAGTAAGTATAGCGAATTCATTTGTAAGAGTAAGGTTATTTAGTCAATTGTTTTACTTTCTTTTTAAGTGCTTCAGGAAGCTCATCTCTTTTAGATGAGTACGGGTTTCATACTCCCGAGGTACCCCAGTGATCTCCCCCACCCCCTTTCTCTCCCTTTTATTTTTCTTTCTTTGGGCATTGGTCCTTGTTTGGGGAATTTTTGCTTATGGTTCTGTGTAAAAAACTGCAAGTTATTTTAATTAACCCAAAATTATTTTTACTTTTTATTTAAAAATTAACAATTTAAGAAAATAAAATATAAAAATCCCTAATAAATTAAAAGATATGTTTATAAAAATCATAAAAAACGTTTCCTTTTGGCTCACATAGTAACAGGTCGGTAGAATATCAATACTGATCTGCTGCGTACCTAGCCCTTAAGTTTAAGTGTCTCAGTAGCACCCTGTAGTCTCTCCCGCGGGGCATAACTATTTAGGCAGCGGAAACTACCCTTGCGGGGAAGGGTACGCGTCGGTGACGGGCTTGAGGTACTTTCTGCCAAAAGCGTTCCAGAGGTTGAGGGTCTTGGTTGTGGATGGTTAGGCGGCGGGGACTCGCTCCTATCGAGAAATCCTCTTTGGCTTCGGCCTGGGACCGAGAGTGGCAGCACGTTATGGGTGTTTCCTCGTTGTCTAGCTTCGAAGAATTCTCCAGCGATTCCACATAGCACACTAGAAAAGTGTGGGAATTCGGGGCCTGGCGGGGGCCGTGATGGAACTTGAAGGAACCCGAGTAGCCAAAATACTGATGACGACTAAATGGAATAACGTTCCTATGGAAACTAATATAATATATCTAGCGCCATCAAATACTCTTTCCTAGGCTGACGGGGTCGAGAACTGGACACCATCATTTTTTTTCTTTGTGCCCCGATGGAAGCCAGAATCCGTCAATTTTTTTACGTAGTAAAGAAATAAATGAACTCTACAAAAATGAACTTTTCATCCAATGCACAGCTAGAAGAATTTAGCGATTTTGCAATATTCTTCATAATTAAAACAACCTAATAACTTTTCAACTATATAACCTTTTCTAATCAAGAAAGCAATTACGAGTAGTATAGGGAAGGTTAAGACCATCCGTAAGATGCGCTCTGGGTACTTGTTCCTCGAAGTGACATCAGTGAAGCAGTCTGCCGCCCTGATGAATCTTCATAAAATGGCCCACTTTGACATCACTGTCGTTCCGCACAACAGCTTAAGCTTTTCACGAGGAATCATCTTTGCAGAGAATTTGTTGAATGCTTCAACAGAAGAAATATTGGAGAATAAGCAGGTTTAAAAGGTCTGTGGAGTTAGACGAATTACGATTCGAAGGGATGGACAAGTGCTTATTACTAAGCACCTCATTCTGAGCTTCTCGACGCCTGACCTCCCCTAATCCGTAAAGACCACGTATCTCCATTGACCTGTGCGATCTTACATTCCAAATCCCCTACGCTGTTTCCTGTGCCAGAAATACGGACATTCCAAAACAGTCTTCCGAAGCCAACCAACCTGCGATAGGTGTGGAGAAGGAAGGCCATGACAGCAATGACTGTGAAGCAAAGGAATGATGTGTAAACTGGAAAGGGGACCTCATCGTTTTCTCGATCATGTCCAACATGGATTACAGAAAAAGGAAGAACTGCAGTTAAAATAAAAAAAAACTATCATATCCGGAGCTCGGCGTGTTTTGCCATCACGCACGCCGAGAAATAAGTTTTGCAGCGGTAGCCAAGAAGTCTTACTGATCAACAGACATTCAATGTGATGAAAGTTCATTTAATACACCCACAAAATCCAATACTTTTGCAGTGGATACAAGTAAGACTGTATTCACTTTATCCAACATGAAAAAACAAAAACCCGAATCAAGGAATCTGGGGTAATGACAAACAAAAATAGGTCAAACCTTTCGAAAAAGACCCCATGGCATTAAAGAAGACGACGTGATGGAGATTTCTGCGTCAGAAAGGGATGAATGTTTGATGGGTGATCTTTCACCCAAACCATCGACTTCTGGCTCCATAGAAGGAGGGAATGCTAAAACCTGATGGCCTCCTTTGTTTCCTGTAACTGCCGTGGACAAAGAACTTTACTACATAAACTCAAATCCATCATTTCCACGTACCAGCCCGCATGCGTTACTCTTCAAGGGACATTTCTGAAGAGTACCATGACAATGCGACTGCGTGGTTATAATTGTGTACAGCGGAATGTAGATGGCGATGTTTCTCCAACTGGAGGTGTATGCCTCTTCAAGTCCCATCTCAATCCCAGTAATGTAGTCAGTCTACACACATCATTACAGGCTGGGGCTGTGCGGATTCATATCCATTCTTTAGTCACGGTCTGTTTTGTTTATTTACCACTGAATGATGTGCCGCAAATGGATTAGAATCAATTAGTCAGTCAATTACTAGCTCATTTTACTTTGCTCGGGAAATTTAACAGACACAGTCCACTGTGGGAACATGAGGATACAAATTCTCGTGGGTGACATATTGAACAGTTGATCTCAGATAAATGTCTCTGTCTGCTAAACAACGACGAGAAAACGTATTTCCATTCACCTACATGTCACTATCTCGATCTAGCCATCTGTTCGCCATCTCTGCTATCAATGTTGAATTTTGAGCTTCATACAGATCTACACAGGAGTGATCCTTTCCCTCAGTGGTGCAAAGTCTCTATGTTGATTTAAACCAGCTTCCTCTGGATCTCCAACAGAGGAAGCTTTCACTTGCCTATTATTTTAAGATCTTGTCCGAGCCTTCACATCCTCTGAAAAATGTATATATGAGTTCCAGCATAAAGAGACTGTGTGATATGCAAGGCAGTCTAACATCCGGCCATTTATGGGTAGGACGAAGCTATTTATAACCGAACTCGACCTACCTAATGTGGATATCTAGCAAAGAAACGTTTTGCTATTCAACCTTGGAATACACCACGTTTCCATTATATTCACCATTTTGGCTACTTTCAATAAATCCACCGTAACCCCTGTTGTCTTTTAACGCTACTTCGCTTACCATCGCAGTCAGTATAGTGGTTATCCGGCCATCTACCCAGGTGGTTCGAAACGTACGGGTTACGATGGCTGTGGAGTCGTGATTGAAGAAAATATACTCGTTTATCGGTTCGACACTTCTTGCGGCATTTTCACAGCCGAAGCTGTCGCTATTTATCGCACACTTCAATTAATCGACACCAGTATTCCTCGTATATACTTCGTCTATACTGACAGAAAGAGTGTATTGGAAGCGCTTGAAAATCACAACGATTGGTGTAATCCAGTACTGTGTAATATACTCGACATCACGAGTCGACTGCACAGCAAGGGTTTCGATATACCATTTTGCTTGCTACCGAGACACGTAGGGATCATTAGCCACGAACAAGCGGAAAGCGCGGCACGGTCGGCAACGACCCAGCAGCGGCTAGCAGTTCCGCTATCGGATATGAAGCACGTCATCCTGCATCATATTTTTATGAGCTGGTAGAAATCATGGAATCAGAAGTTGGATAACAAACTGCACCCTGTAAAGCCTGTAATATGAGCATGGCCAGTGATGTCAATGCGTAGGGCCGATGTCAAACTGACTCGCCTTCGAATTAGTCACAAATCGGTCACACTCGTTTCACACACAGGCATTTGTTGCTAGGGAAGCATTCGTCAGCTCTCTTCAGCTACCTGTACAACAGTTTCAAGGCAGACCGTGTACAGACGCTTAGGGCACATTGGTCTATATGCTCGTAGGCCTGTCAGATGTGTTCCCCTTACCGCAACTCACTGTCGCCTGCGATTAACCTGGAGTAGAGAGCATGCATTGTGGACACCGCAACAGTGGTCTTGTGTGATGTTTTCCGACGAGTCCAGGTTTAGTTTGTAGTCTGATTCTCGCCGGAATTTCATATGGAGAGCGCCAGGTACCCGTTACCACCAAGAGAACACCATTGAACGACACCGTTACGGTGGTGCAAGATGGCTCGTTTGGGGATGAATTATTCTTGATTCCAGAACTGACCTGCATGTTCAGAGTGTAACGATGACAGGCCACATCTATCGGGATGTCATTCTGGAACAACATGTACGTTTGTTTCGGGGCGCCATGGGTGCTGAATTTCTGTTTATGGATGACAACGCCCGTCCTCACCGTGCAAACATTGTAGACGAATGCCTTCAATCGGAGGATATCACCCGTATGGATTGGCCAGCATACTCACCGGACTTGAATCCAATAGAGCATGTGTGGAATAGGCTTGCCCGACGAATTGCAGCCCGTCAACCCCCTCCCACCGGTCTACCGGAATTTCGGAGGGCATTGCTTGATGAGTGGTGTAATATTCCCCAAGATCAGATTGATAATTTGATACTCAGCATGCGTAGGCTTTTAAGGCCTGTATTGCATCGTCCGGGAGACATACTCCTTATTAACCATCATACTAACCATGTTATACTGTTTTTTGTAAATAGGTTATTTTTTGAAATTTGCTCCAGGGAGTAAAAATCGCAATTTTTATTAATTATGTCAAACATATAGCATCTTTTTTGCTCTTTACCTTTTGTTTAATAAATAGACTTTACAAATAAGTCAAATTTGTTTTGCTTCTGTCTCTTTCTTTGCCCGAACTCCATTATACTTAATTTATAGACATGAGTGTACTACGATATTTTTTTCGCGGAAAAGTGTATGAAAGATGTGTCTCATTAACAGAGATTAGTAGTCACACTGGATTATACTTATTTAATTATCCACAAGAATTTTTAAAAACAAATGGACTGCTGTTTGATAATTGTAAGGGACAGTTATTTGATAACGCTGCCATTATGTCTGGTCGATATAATGGTGTGCAAGCTCTTCTAAAAGAAAAAATATATATATTCCCCAATTATGTATCATTTGCTGCACAATCTCAGTCTGGTTGGTGCAGAATCAGTTAAGGTTGAAACTGAAATAGTGAACTTCTTTGGTTTAGTGCAACAAATATATGTTTTCTTTACTGCTTCGACCCGTAGGTGGGAACTTCTAAATCATGAAATTAAATTGAAATTTACCTTAAAAATTTTAAGTCAGAACAGATAGTCTTGTCACTACGATGCTGTTGAAGTCTTAAAAGGTAATTATGGTATTAACATGAGTATTCTTGAAACATTTAGTGACAATGAAAATAAAAAAATTGATTTTTGAAAAAACGCAGTAAATTTTTTTAATAAATTAACAAAATTCTAAACTGCCATTTTAATTATATTTTAGGGAGAAATTTTTGAAAGATTTAATTCAGTTAACAAAAAATTACAAACTCCTGGTTTGGACATCTGTGAAGGGAATAAGTTAATTATGTCAATAAAAATGTTTATAAGTATCAGATGTTTACATCATTCAGATAAAAAAAATAAGGGAGGATCAAGACGCAGCCAAAAAATTGTCCTAGTGTAGAAACAGAATATAGCGATTTGAACATGAGCCGGGTTATTTCAAAATTTGCAGAAAAATCGACAAAAAAAAGCTCTGTATGGGATAGAAAAATTTAAAAGGGACACACTTATTGTTTCGTTAGATAAGCTAACCCTTGATTTAAATAGAAGTCAAGTATATGCTGAATATGGTATTTAAATTTTTGATGGATTTGCAAGATCAAAGTTTGGAGAACGTCGACCTGGAGAGTGTACCTATTCAGATGACTTAGACCATCATTTCGTAAATGAAGGTGTCAACTCAAAACTTTTCTAAAACAAACTGAGCTGTCCTATACTTGTAGTGATATGTTAAATTTAATTTTTGAAAGGAAACCTGTCGAAGTTTTTTCCAAATCTGTTAACGTTTTAAATATTTTTATAACGCTCCCTATTACTAGTGAAGTGGAGCGTGCATTCTCTAAAATGTCCTATATAGAAATATAGCCCAACAATGAAATATACTAGAATTACTTATTTATCACTTCTTTCTATTATTACTGATCTCACTAAAGACTTAAAACGTGATGGGCAAATAAAAGAATCTGCAGCACAAAAGCGTAGCATTTTTTTCTTTGTAAATTATGTTATTGTTTATAACGAATTTAAATTGTTTGAAATAAAAAAAAACCTTAAGAGAAAGTTTCGTATATTTAAAATTTTTCTCCACAAAATTTTTTTCTTCGGAAAATGGCAAAATTTTTAATTATTTAGGGGGCCCCATGTATCATTAGCCCAGGACCCCCGAAGGTCCCGGTCCGGCCCTGAGGCATACTATATATAATAGCACTTTTGTAAATGAATTGCTCCATAAAATAACTGATTTTTGATAATTCTATTATTATTTCAGATCATAAGTCTAAAACCAGTACCGTTGTTCATTATATTTCATAGATTAGTCTTTTACAATATTGAGGTCACCAGTAATAACATGCTGGTGATATTTATCTATGAATTCTTTAATTTCATTACAATTACATTTTAAGTTTCTTTGCTTTATAGACACATTATAGTTAAAAATTGATGTACCTATTTTTATTATATTTAAAAGCCCTTTTATCGTTATATTTTGAATTGGGAAAGTTGAGATGTGTTTTTTTAAAAATGCTAGAAAAATTAATATCATCATATGATTTATACATATATAATAATGTACAATATATATATTCTGTTTAATATTTTCGATTTACATTGACTTTTATTTTTAGCGTGTTTTTCACGTAGTGTAAAAAAAGAGCGCTATTAGAAAGCAAATTTCGTCTTCGTTCCATATTTTGTCGTACCTTTTTCTCAGCCAATAAGCAACCGATTGACCTCGGGTTTTGGCATTTGGTCGCATTTGTGCCCTAGATGAGCCAAATCATATTTAAATTTAATAACTTTAAAAAATACATATATAAATATATTTCATGTGAATTTTTTTAAGTTTGTTTTAATATTTTAACAAACGTGTGGTGCAGTAGTATAACCAAAATTGGCTCCTGCATCCTTAAAAAGCATTACACTCATTCACTCACACTACTAATAGCAAAGGCATTTTTCTAAAACATATCATAGTTATTTAAATTACGCGTTTTACCAACAAGACAAACTGAATTTGTGTGACATTTTAAAAATGTGGAATACAAGGCTCTTATATTTTTAAACATACTTTTAAATTCTCATCACTATTAGTAATAGATGATAAAGCATTGAATACAACGCTGCATAACTTAATATTTTATTTAAATAAAATTCTCATTGATAATTTAATAAATTTTAAACTCTTTATTATAATTTTATTCTTATGTGTTGTGTTTTAATACGTTTTACAATTCACTGACATTCCATTCAAAATATTAACATAATTTTAAATTCAAAGAAAAGCCGAAATTACTTTTTATATATCTTTTGAAAATCTATTTTTGAAAAATGTCTATAAAAAGAATGATTAAAGAAAACTATACATGGAAATCAGACAAGATAATTGCGTTTCTAATAATATAAATTGTAAATGTCACCTATGTCGAGCCTTTTAAATGCAATGTAAATAGAAATATTTCTGTAGGGATTGTAAAGTATTACCCATAAACATGAGCATCTAACAAAATAAAAGTGGATATTGGTGAAAATGAGGCAATATTTATTTAATGATGGAATAATTTATATTCTATTTATTTTAAATCATCTCTTTTTTTAAATTAGGGTATTTTTCTGTCATTTCTGTATTTTAGGCTGACAGTGTGTGAATAAAGGTAGCAAAAATTAATTCTATATCATCAAACACAGAGAAATAAGAAGGGCTTTGAGAATGAGAAGTTAAAGTTACATATATAAGCATTTTATAGAAATAAAAGACTCAACATATTGGGAAAGAGTACCTTAAATTTAAAAGAAAAGCATTTTATTGCAAACAGTAAAGCTCCATCTTTTAACTTGATTTTCTCAGTTTCTAATTTTGGCCCTTTCCCATAGAATTAAAAAAAGGTTTAGAATGTAAAATTATAATACTTTGCAAGTTTACTGCTCTTATGTACCTTTATTCAGCTGAAACTCTGTTTTGTTGATAGAACAAATAGATTTTATTTTGTAGCATAACACATCAAGAAAAACTAGCAATTCCAAATTTATTTTAATTCTTAATTTTAAAAATATTTAAATCACAGACAAATTTAAAATTTAAAGATTTTGCAGGATAAAGTCTTTATTTGGCTCCAATTTGATGCAAATGTATAGGTTATTTATACTATTATATACAGCTTTTACAACCAATCTTGCAGGAATTAGAAAATAAACCAGTTTATTTTTATCTTTTTATGTTCAAATTTTACTTTAATTAAAAAATATATATTAATTCTATTGCAAAAAATTATTAACTATATTATACTTAGTTCAGCTAGTAATGGTAGTTTACTATATGAACTGTTAAACATTTATATAAGATGAGAAATAGGTTTCTGATTGATGAAGAATAGAAAAAGTACTGTAAAAAAAAATCCGGCGTATTAAGTGCACCGCCGTATAACGCGCATTCATACTTTCAAGTTGTAGTTTCTAGGTTATATTTGCCATTTAAAGTGCACTCGCTTTTTTTACAAAGAAATCTAAAATACACTAGCGCAACGCTCTTATATTTTAGAGTCATTAATTCCAAATATTATTCCAAGCCTTAATACAAAATACGGCAAGTCTAGAATAACATCCCTTTAAGTTCGTGTTTTTTTCTTTTCTAATAAGGCTGCACATTGGTATTTTAACTTTTGCAGACCTAGTACACTCCCAGGAGCTCTGGTATCACTTTTTAGCTCAAAACCATACAGGCGATACCAATTACCACATGTAATTTTGACGCCCAGTTTACTTCGCAGAAGAAGGCACCTGAGCTCTTGACGATGCGAACCTCTATACTAGGATTTAATTTTGTCGAGAGCAATCTAGGGATATTTTACATGCCACATAATCATACGACATGACTGCTGTCGAATTTCTGCATCATGAAAATCCACTGACTTGGGCTGGGGTCGAACCCGCAAACTTGGGTGCAGAAGGTCAGCGACAAACCAACCAAGCCATTCAGTCTGCCCCTTTAAGTTCATAGGAATGTTATTTCTTTCCGAGAAAATATATTTCGATATATGTAGAAGTCTAATTTTTTTCTAGGCTCATCTTTTTTATTTGCAAAGCTCTCATTTTTATACCCCGGCATATAACGCGCACCGGTAAATTTCAATTTTATTATTTTTTTATTGAATATTAACGTCACACTATTCAGCTACACGAGGGCTTTTGGTGATGGACCACATAATTTTTAACCACGGTCAAGTGACGATTACGATACCTGAGCTGGCACCACCAAACCAAAGGGAAGACGTTTGAGCCTCAACATATTTAACGTGCATCTGCCCCCTCCGCGACGGGTCTTCAGCGCTACTAGTCTCGTTTTTGAGTTAAAGTGCGCATTATATGCCGGATCTTACGGTTGTAAAAATATTAAATTTTTAGCCTCTCATAAATAATATGCAATTTTGTCACCTTAAGTCTTTTTGCCGAAGATTTGTTTAGTAAAAAGTAATTTTTTTGTTTTTATTCAAGTTTCATTTTGAAATTAATTCCATACTTTAACTTAATCGATAGAAGTATGATCAAATTGCTTTGATATAATCATTATTTTTTTAATTTTTGGAAATAATCTGTTGA
The DNA here is from genome assembly GCA_019973975.1 of Trichonephila clavata. Taxonomy (NCBI): domain Eukaryota; kingdom Metazoa; phylum Arthropoda; class Arachnida; order Araneae; family Nephilidae; genus Trichonephila; species Trichonephila clavata. The sequence continues at coordinate 22,355 of BMAO01017891.1, forward strand.
GATAAGAAATTAAATGAGCTAAAAGGACTGATATTCATAGCTCGTATTTTATTCAAATTTTAGATCATAACTTTAAAAGCAATGTGTGAAAAACACTATCATAGTTAATACAATTTTACTTCGCAAATATAGAATTTTTCACAAAAATACCATACCAAAAAGATAATTATAACTCTCTCTTATAATTCTCAAATCATTTTCAATATATCCTGATAATTTATTTTCTATAAATCGTAGGGTACAAATGGATTTAAAAATGCTTGTTATAAATATTCAGTTTATTTTCCGCGTTATAATAATAAACTACACACATACTCATACAAATCTCATCTCTAAAACGAAAAGGCATCTCGAGTAGAAAGTCACATTTTTAAACACCTACAAATATTAAAATATATTTCATAAGAATGTGATAAAACTGTTTATTATACATACTACATTACGCCAAAGAACAACTTTCGTACTAACTTCTTAGAATATAAAATAAAATTTTATTTTTAAATTAAATCTGATAAAATAATGTGAAATTATCTACATATATTCATTTCTCTTTTAACGTTTTTTTAATCCTCTTGAGATTGCTCCTTTTCAGCAAATAAGCTTAAATTGCAAATAACTTTAATTAGTAGAGATATCTTTAGACATCAATCCCTTCAAGTTATTTAGCTTCTTTATTAAAACCAAAAGCTATCTCATTTTAGGAAAATAATTGAAACAGATTTATGCTCACAAATGAAGAAAAACTAATTTTCTTATTAAACGTCCTTTCCCAATCGAGTTAACTTAGAATTAGATTCAATGAATAAAAACTCATATCATAAGATTTAGAACAAAAACTCACTAAATCCTCTTCACTAAGATACGTCAATCTGATTCGATTAAATTTATCAAACATTTCAAAACACTTAAGAGTAATGTAAAAAAGCAAGCCAATTACATTTATCAAAGGGAATTTTCTATACAGTTTTATCTCATTTAGCTTGACTTTTCTTTAAATACTTTAATGGAGTTCCAAAAATACATAAAATTCTTACGTCGCGCAAAATTTTATGTCTAGACAATGGATTATCAATATATACCCTTACATAGCAGAAATTTTGTTCATTATGTGTTTTATTGTTTTTCGTAAACAAAAGCGGTCTTCAAGACTCAATGGTAATTAAGTTTTATTTATTTCTTTGAAAATGGCACAAAAAAAAGAGGAAATTAGAAAAATAAATTACTTAACAATAAGATTGGAACTCTTTTCTAGAAAGAAAAGGAATAAAAACTCTCCCTTCCATTAAATTTTGAAATGACAAGAGCTCAGCATAAAAGTATTTTCATTAAATAATTCATGAAAAAGAGAATTTAATCTTTTCAGTATTAAATACTTCATATATGTCTAATATTATAAAACAACACGTTGCTCTATATCTCACACTACGTAATCATTGTTTCATGAAAACCACTGTATTATATAAGCAAATCATTTCATTCCTTGAAATATATTTTTGTTTTCCGTAGTATTCTTATTGTTTGTAGATATCATAAACAATCACATTGATAGATTGAGGGTTTATTAAGGACACATTATAAAGCAACGTAGTGGCTGATTATGACGAACCTTGTAATTTTAAACTACAGTCAAAGGACGAGAACGACGCTTTACATCATACTTCCCTATCTAAATTTCCATATAATGCCAACATGGAAACTTTGAATAATGACGTACATCTCTTCTCTTCTTTTCGACAGATATTTAGTGTAGAAGAAATCTTTGTTTAGATTCGTTTAAGACAAATCGGGCACGAGCTTACAACCATGAGCATTCAGTTACCAAAGTAATTCTTAAATCATCCGAAATCCATGGAAATTATTAACATTTATTTAAGAAAACAACCAATTATATTCATAAATGGATGTTAAAAAAGGGATTCAATATTATTAAAGAATCAATGCATATAAAATTTGAAAGCTTATAATTTTTCTAATAAAACAATTTTAAAATCTTAACTACAGACAGTCGACTCCCGATAACTCAAACCTGCGATAATACGAACCTCTCGATAATTCAAAGTATATGCTCAGTCCCTAGAAAAACTCTTGATATTTCAAACTAAAACAATACATTTGGGTACACTCAATAATTCAAAGTAAAATCTGTGGCTGGCCAGACTACAACATGCCATAATTCGAAGTTATCTTATAAAACAGTCATGTCCTTATATCTTATGTAAAGTAAAGTAGCAAACAGGTTGGAGTATACAAGTTTTGTGTTGAATTGTGTCTCTGCGTGTCTTCTCTTTAACGTAGCCCCTTCAATGACCATCTGCCTGCTACCCTTTCTTAGTGTTTTCCGGTTCATCAGGCGAAAAGTACACTTTTATTGCTTTCCTTCTTCAAGTGGACAATAGATCAACCGCACCTGTTGTCTGCCGTTCATATATTTCGTTTAACACGTGGCCTTGCGATACATGTGTTCAGAAAGATGGTCCACTATTTTAAAGAAGAGATGTGTAGGATTGTGTGTTTGAATGTATATATTGAACTTATTCTTTTAATGCAGGAATTTTAACTTCTATATATAATATTTATAATGTATAATATGTACTTTTTAAAAATACTTTAAAATAATTTTAGAGTACTTAGTCGAAGTGAAATAAACTATAAATCCAAATCAATAATAATAAAGATTCACTTAATTTTATATGAAGACTTGAATGAAGCCACGCTTACTCTAAATTTATAATAAGTCCTAATACTATATACAAAGAGCTTCACGAGTTTTAAATCTAACATTCTAATTTATAACCGATATTTAAATTCAATCTTTACACTTACAAGCGCAAAACCTCTCCTCACGATTACAATCTTAACATCCATTTAAGTAGAAAATCTAATCTGCATATATCACGGTTCCTTTATAAGGCAAACTCCTGACACAAATCAATTAAACAATCCATAAAATAGATTTCCCTAGAGATTAGTTGAAAACTCGTTGGCGCTTTTCATTTAAATAGAATTTAAAGAAATCCATAAGGCTCTTGTGGTGAAGATCCAGCCTCAAGTATTTTTGAACAAAATAGCCTCAATCAATTCCTTTCTGAAATATCCTCATCTTCATACATTTTGTGCAGCTCTAAACTAAATTGGTCTCTTTTATTTTTCTGTCACAGTTAAATTTTTTGAGTTATAATTAGATTTTTTCCTAGATGTGTTAATTTTGAATGATTTATTTTTATTATTATGAGATTAACTTACATATATTTATTTCAAATAAAATTTACTTCAATATACATACATAAAATAAAATTAAAGGAAAACTTAAGGGAAATTCTCCATATTTAGTTTTTTAATTGCGAAAAACATCCAAAAATTTAATTATGTGTATTTACACAAAAATTCAAAACATTTCTCTAGAAGAATATGAGGAAAATAATTTTTACCTTACTGAAAATGTTTTATCGTTTTCTCCCTTTTGACAGTTTCCTTCCTTTCTGACACTAGATAGCTTTTTTAAAAAAGGATGTCAGTAATTAATCTCCTTTTCATTACTAAGCAATTGGGAAAATAATTCAAAGAGTTTTTAATATGATTTGAAAAGCAGATTTCAGAAATTTTAATTAATTTAGCCAATGAAAATCAATAGTTGAGATTCTCACTTATCTAAAGTCATTTTCTGTGTGTGTTTTTTTTTTTTTTTTTTTTTTTTTTTTTTTTTTTTTTTTTTTTTTTTTTTTTTTTTTTTTTTTTTTTTTTTTTTTTTTTGTGTTCCAGCACCTTCAGTAGCTATAGCGTAACAAACTAATTTTTAACTTTAATAAAAACGTTTCAAATTTAATTCAATTAGTCTGTCTTAAGCAATTTGTACTTGTAATAGAAAGAAGAAACACTTCGATTGATTTGATTTGAATTTTTATTAACGTCCCACGAAAAGTTTCGATTATTTTGTTATTTTTTTATTTCTACTCAATGTAAGGAATGTCTTTACTTAGAATATAATCTGACAAATATTTTTATCGAATGAATTGTAAGTTATTTTCTAGTCAATTATTTAATGTTTAGTTAATATATATTTGTATGTTTAGTTGAGTTAGTCATGTAAGTTCGTCGTATTTAACAGTCATTGAAATTTAGTTTTTATAAATACGAGTGTAATGAAAATATTTGGGTGAATATTTGTACAGTATCATTCATATTTAAAATATATTATTCAACTAATATTATTAAGATATTATAGAAATTTATTTAAACCAGCTCAATCTTCTTCATTAATTAATTTCGGGAAATGACTCTCTCTTCAATTTGATTAGCTGCTGATTCCCTTTGAAATAAGTTTAGTCGAATATTAGACTGCACGCTAATTGGAATTTCGTTTACGAAAGTGCAATTCAACTCAATTTTTTTTTCTAAGATTCACAGAATTTTTCAAAATAATATTCATCCCGTAGTGCCTTGAATGTTTACTTGTATCTGAAATATATTATAAAACTGATCCTGTTATAGAAATTTTTATAACAATGAATACTTTAAATGAATCTAGAATTAAATATATTTCACTTCGAAATATAGTTTGGTTATTACTTCTGTGTTTCAATAAAACGTCCATAAAACTAAATCTGTGCTTCTCTGCTTGATTTGATTTCATATGGTTTTTTATTAACGTTGCTCATTGAAACTAGGGATATTGGTAACGGACCTGATAATTTTGAATCTTGTTAAAGTAATGAAGACGACACCTATGCCCCCCAGCACATCACTCTTTCCAAACTCTCACTCCACACTAATCAGGAATTTTCCATTTCATGGTAAACCCATTCAAACTTTTTTTTTTCAATATGAATTTATAAGCAAATAATACATTTCTCAAATTAAAGTCTCATTTTAAAGGCGAGTTCAATTTTTTTTTTTAAAAAAGAACATTTCCCTTTTTTTAAAATGAAATTCACCTTCTAAGTAACTGAGATATTTTTTAGATAAAACTCAATCTCTTTTGAAGAAAATTCATCAAAAATTTAAGTGCTGCGGCTGTTTATAACATAATGTTTTCAATTGAAACTTTATTGATCCTAAATTTTATTAATTTTCTTCTCAAGTTTAAACCCTACATAACAAAGCTTTCAGTTCATTTAATTGCTGCATAAACTTGTTAAGTTTTTTTTTATTCTTAAGCCACGTTTTTTCTTGATTTTTTATTCTGATGCTACAGCATATTTAAATAAGTTTACCAACGTAAAATCATTGAATAATTTTCGGAAAGATATTAGATCAAAATAACATGTTCTTCACCAAAATGAAACACACTCTCATTTAATAGTGCGAAGTGTTAAAATTTAAAAGCACTCAGCTGGCAAAAATACAGTAAAAAAAGGTTTACTTTTTTTTCATTTTATTACTTCTATCACATTTTTGTGAAAAATATTCGCACTCTAGACATTCACATTTCGATGAATCTTTTTCTGGGCTTAAAGTTCTCAGGAAAAAAAAGAAAAGCAAATAAGTGAAATAATTTCTTCTCAAGCAAACATTTCAAGAATTTGTGCCCTGAAGGACATGCATGAAAGATAAATGTGAAAGGTTTTAAGTAAAATGGAATTCTCTCAAAGCACTTCAAAAGTATTACACTCGGATGAGCAACGACGATCCACAAAACACTGCATTATATTCTCACAAATATTTGGGTTGAAGAATAAATAAAACTAAATAAAATGGTGTTATAAAAAAAGAGAAATATATATAACATTCGTAAACATTAAAAATTTACTTTCCCTTTTAGTATCAAATAGGTACTTATTTTAAAAATTGCCTCTACTTTCCCCTTAATAAATGTGTACGATAGGAAATTGTAAACAGCTTTGGTTTGGATACAAAAATGATACATAAAAATTCTAATTACTGTTTTCATTCTAAACCCAATTATAAATATATTAAAGAAAAGGATACCTTCCAGAGTCTTAATGATATAAGGTACATTTCCTTGAAAAACCATTTTTTTTTCTGCCAAAACCCTGATGAATTTTTTAATTAAATGTTTTGTCGGAGTTATTTTAGTTCATTAACAAACCGGGAAGATCTCTGTCTTCTATTATATTTTATTTAAATCATTGTAATTTTTAAGCATGTAATAGTATAACTATAAATTACATTTCACAGTAAATATTTTCAATAAATTCACATGAGACTTTATTAATTTTAGTACGTTTATTTCGAAATAAAATCCAGATCATTTTTTTCCTAAACATTGAAATAGCTTTGAAATTTTTGCTCAGTTTAACAACCTGCGGCGATGTTCATCAAAGACCTATTTCCCAACGGGAACGGGTGACGTCTCAACGGTCAAGCAGTTTCTCGTGGGAAAGTATCCCAGGGTGGACACCCCGGCGCTGATGTCCTAAGGGAAGTCAACCTCTGACCTTCCTTGATCTAGCCGACAGTAAGGTGCCGGCGCAGTTCCCATACCAGCCGCCGGTTTCAAAGTACACCGCGCGAAGGGGGACTTCGGACCAATAGAAGAATTATTTCACCGAATACGTCCAAACAGAAGCGACTATACATCACGTGTCACTTTCGTAGGTGGGACGTATTCCACCTTTAAAGAGACTCTGGAATCACAAGAAACAAAAGAGTGACACCAACACAGAGACATGACATGACTCCAATAGTCTCTCCAATTCCAACAGCCTTATCAGCATCTGCGCCCCAGCATTTTTCCAGCTCGTTTTAACACAGCCTTCATCAGGAGCGAATATCAATTAACTCAACAGTACTGCTTGTTATAGAACATTATAGCCCCGGTATTAACCCCCGCGGCATTGGTGACCCGAAGATAAAAGAACATTTCTTCAAAACGAGAGATAAAACACTGGTCAATACAGATTTATTGTGAAATTTCAAAAATAATCACTAAGGCGCAGCAGTGATGGAAGCAGAAGGAATTGTAAAAAAAGCTGGTCCCCTACCCAGGAGAAAATTTTGAAAGGTGCTTCCCTCTCAATTACAGAGCCCCCACGGTGCAGTGACAAACAACTGTTCAATCCTACTGGAATGACCATCGGCTACCCTGCAGTTGGAAAAGTCCATAAAAGACTCAGTGTCAGACATAATTTTAAATCCTCCGGTAACTAATAAATATTTAACCCTTAAAAAAAGATTAATTTCTGAGTTTCAGGATACCGAAACACAACAAATAAAAAAACTACTGTCTGATTTACCGCTAGGTGACAAGAAACCAAGTATCTTATTTAGACAAATGCGTGATTTTTCACTGAACAAAATTAAGGAAGATTTTTTAAAAAATCTTTGGATGCAACGATTTCCGGTTAACGTACAAGCTATTTTATCAGTTTTATAACTGACAACCTTTCAGAATTAGCACACATCGTGGACAAGGTATGCCAAATAACAGAGAGTTCACAACCTAGAGTGTATTCCGCCTCACATAGCGAAAATTCGAATACGGATGTGCTTTCAATCGTTTCTACGGTAGCTCAGCAAATTGAAGCTCTTACTACGCAAGTTAATCGCTTAAGCAGGGAAAGAAACAGGCAATATGTTACAATTTCTCGTAAACGTTCACTCAGCCGTACCTTTAACAATAACAATCGGAATCCTTCCTATTGTCGCTATCACAACCAGTTCGAGGAGAGAAAGTCCGTAAATATATTGCACCATGTGCGTTTAATTCAAAAAACTAGAATTTGCCGCTACACCAAATCAAATTGCTGGAAATTGTGTAGCTGCTTGCTTGTTGAAATTTTGCAAAGCAAATAACACCCTTTTGGTAAAAGTATAAGCCAACATTGCAGGTTTTACAAATGCAACTTTTTTTAAAGAGATTTTGCTTTTGTGTATTTCCTGAAGACTTTCAGTGCTACAGAAAGACCTTAAGCATCTCAACGCTATTTCAAAAACAAATAATAAACAAAAAGTTCCGTCAGCTCTAAAAAAGACGATTTGAATCACTAATAAAATCAAATTCAAATCTGTTTGAAACCTCTCCCGAAAATTAAAGAGAACCATAGTAGATGTAAGATTTCCAAATCATACAAAATTCTATATAGCCACCCCATTCCTCCCAAAATAAGAAAATGTTAAAATGTGGTTACGGATGTTTTCTGTCGTTATCTCTCATCCACAGTTTCCTAGAATGAAAAACACTTGCGGCTAAGTGTTCCAACTGCTGGAACACCCAATTTTATTCGATGAGTGCGCATGTGTTTTACATCTAAAATATTAAAAATAATATGAAATAAATAGTTTAGAATATAATCAACAAAATAACATAGAAATTTTATGTCAAGATATTTTTTAGTTATTAAAAAATGTTACATGCAATATTTGTTACAAATCCGGAGATTTATAAATGGCATTGCAAAAAAAAAATCGGACAGTATTGTACTGCCATTTATGATTATTAAGAATAGTTCAAAGTAAATTGTTAAAGAACTTTCATTCTTGTATAGCGAAATTTAACAACTTGAGCAGCTAATGAATTAAGGTTTCCCATACCATGGAGCAATAAAACACAAAAGATTGAGGAACATCGTTTTTTTTTCTTTCACGAGAAATCTGCAAATATTTTAATAATAAAACTGCTAAATACCTGCATTAAATACTTTCGTTAAATTCACTGCGTCCTACCCATTATTAAATAAAAATTATTTCATAAGATTTATTTATCTGTTCCTTAGCAATTGCTGAGATATATGTTGTTTCAAGAGAGAATTTCATTAAGAAGAAACTAGGTAAAATGGCTCTTTGGAGAGACATAAAAGCACACAAAATAAAAACAAAATTAAACCCTCATATTTTTATCCTAAATTAAAAGATGTTGGAAGTTGCATGGGCTTGGCTTAGTTTCATCTGATTAGTTGATTTGATAAAAGAAGAAAAAGAATGCTGTACAAAACATAGAATCATTGAAACACATGAATATGTTTTCTTTTCTTGCACGTTTCTGAGTGTCTGAGGTAGAAAGAATTGTAACTTATACAAAATATCCTTCACTGAATAAGAGATCCTGTTAAATGAGAAAAATCAAGCCAGGACGATATGACCATGTAATTAGTGGTTTCAGGAAGGGCTGACAGGCAGACGGAAGAGATTTCACCAGCATTCTGACATCACGAAGCGTCAGGGTAAGCATATTGTTTTGTAAGAAATAACGACTTGCACTGCAATTTTAAAAACCCTTAAGGAATATTTAGATGCTGTTGCATTATAATCTAGGTGTATTCGATGTTTTCTGTAGTGGAAGAGAATATCCGCAAGACCTCTAACAAAGCGATAATCTGTAACTATGCACTATTGGTGCATCGGTGTATTGAACGGTACCAGAATGGTCAAAAGAGTACCACGACACTTTTTCTGAAGAATAAAATTCTACCCACAACATCAACATTATCGTATCCGAATCTTGTGACATCGAAGTAAGAGGCTCCCTGACTCTCTTGTATTATACACTCTCATATTAGTCCTTCCTCTAGTGCAGTGATTCCCAAAGTGGTCTATATTAACCCCCAGGGGTCTACGATGACCTCTAAGGGGTCAACGCCAGCCGAAAATTAATTTGGGGGTCCATGAGGTATAAGTGTCTATGATAGTGGCTCTCATTAAACTAAACAGTGACTAGTTTTTAAAAAAATTATAATCATGTGGAAACCAAATTTTACCTATTTAACAGATTTATTTACGAAATATAATTAAATTAATTTGCATTTACAAGGTGACTGCATAAATTTTACTAAAGCAAGAAACATTGCAGCTTCTCTTTCCTGAGTTAAGTGAAAGAAGTATAATATTGAAGGACCCGAATTTTCTAATTTTGTCACAGACATTCTGTCAGAACGTTTTAACCTACGTTCAACATTTAAATGACTTTTATTCAGATTTTGAAGTTAGGTTTGAGAATGATTTGACTATGGCAATACAGTAGGCAATGAATTCGTATAGTCATATTGAAAAAAAATATCACATTACAATAGGAACTGATTGTAATAAACACTAACGAAGATCTTGAAGTTTAAAAACAGATGCCAGCATTTTGGCTTTAAAAAGTCAAACCTGTTATTTGTCTCGACATTTGGAATATCGTGAGGAAATTTTTCATTGCTTTTCCTAGTGTGAAGGAACTTCAGTGCGGTTGCCAATCTCCAAAAAAAAGAAAAGAAAAAAGAAGAAAAAAAATTGGACACCAACAGAGGAAATTTAAGGTTAAACCAGACAAGATACTAATACTAAACGTTGAAAATTTGATATTGTAGTGCTAGAGATTCCTTCCTCCCTTTAAAATCATTTGTTTGTTGTTTAGTTAGTTTATTTAACAGTTAAATTTATTAATTAACTTTTAATTAATTAATTAACTTGTGGTTTTTAAATTTTAAACACTACACTTCATTACAGTTAGAAATTTAATTGTTTTAAAGTAGGAGCAGTAGTACCAGCTGTCAAAAAGACATTTATGATCATTAATTTGCAAAAATTCAATATTAATTAAGCAGGGGTCTACCCCAAACCGAAAAACATGGCAAGGGGTCTATGAGACAAAAAAGTTTGGGAACCTCTGCTCTAGTGCATAGGTTCTCAACATTTTTTGAACTGGCACCCCCTCCCCCTTTTCTACTGAATATTTCAATAACCCCCTCTCCTACTCTAGAGAAATAAGAGTGTTCATAATCATGGTGAATATTCTATTAGTAATATTCTATTACTAATAGAATATATTTTTTAATTTAATTTTTTTCTAAAGCCCACATTTTTTACTTGCGAATCTGAAACAGCTATTGCCCCAAATATATTTAAATGTGTAATAAATATTTTAGTCACGGATAAGATATTGTTGGAATTGAAACGCGCTACTGAATTTCTTCTTCATTTAAAAAAGAGCAATAAAAGTTTTAGCTTACCTGTTATAAAGAAAGGCAGGGTTTTGAAGATACGAAGTAATTTATAATAAACTATTGCTTTCAAAATAAATATAAATTGACAGTTTCAGTCTTTAAAGAACCACACGTTAGTTCCTAGTTAACATATTTAATTATGTTTCTTGGATAATATAAGTAATGAAATGCAGTGGACGAAACATTTTTCTTACTGCTAAAAAAAACAACACTTGCACTACAGAAATTAAAATACACTGTATCATTCAATTTAATGTAGGTCTGAATGTAATGTAATCTTTAAGTTTTACATCCCTTCCCGAACTACCGAAAGATGTGAATTTTCGTACATGTGATAGGAAATGATTTAAATACATACAATCAACATAAGGAACAGTATTAAAGTTTACTTTTGTTAGTACATAGTCAGCCTGTTTGTTTAGTCTTTTTTAGACTATATTTGGTTAATCTGTCCACGTGTCATCTCAACTCCCCCTAATTTTCTCTGGATCTTTTACTGCCCCCCTGAAAACTTCAAACGCCCAAAAGGGGACATTATTGCCCACGTTGAGAACCTATGATCTAGTGCTATGGTTTTGGATGCCATCAAATTTTACCCTTCCACCAAAAACAACACATGTCAAATACATCAAAACTCATCACTACATACAGTGAAGTTATGGATACCCTGCTGGTGTCCCCTATCTTCAGATCTTGCTTGTGGCGAGTTTTCAAAATAATAAAGAGAGATCTCACACTCACACAACATTCATGAATTCTCCTTTGTCCAAAAAGTTCAGTGTCGGATTAAACGACATGGAGACTCTTAGACAGTCAAATTCTCGGTCCCTGTAGCGTAATAATTTCACTACACGGCATTTTAGAAATATATTTCATTGCACAAACAAAATAAATTATCAGCAAATTAAAAAATATATAAATAGAGAATAATTATTTATTAGAATCTGTAATAAAAAAACTAACTCTTGCAATAAAAAAATGACTAAATATTTAGTTTTCTCAATTTTTTTTGGCCGTGAACTCTTTTACAACATCTCAGAGCTCTATGTTCTGCAAGGCGTCATATTCAGTGGTCATAATAGCAAGTGTTATTGAAGATCACTGACAGTTTTTTAGCAACTTTATTTTTGAAACATTTCGTTCCCCAGAAGCATTTGTTATCATAAGACACCCGTTTATTTTTAATGCTGTCATAACATTGAGAAACGCTGATTGAAACAAGTTTTTGAAAATAAGTTCATATGATCGCAGTGCTCTCTCTCTCTCTCTCTGGTACCGTTTCTTCATTTTTATAATCTTCTATTTGTAATATGAAATGCTTAAAATGTACCATTTCATCTACAAATTCGAATTCTATGTCTGCAAGATAAGTTTTCTAAATATTTGGGAATATTTTTTTTTAGTTTCTGAACCTCCCCTTAGTGGGAAATCAAAGAACAACCCAAATTGAAAATATGTTTTACTATATGCTTCCAAACTACGGGAACGTTCTTCATGTAAGTTTCAATTTTGAATTTTTCACTTCCTTGAAGCACAACATTTTTTGCATCACCGTCATCGTAATATCGTTTACTTAAGCACACACGTCTACATTCATCCATGTATTGTGAATCTGTTTTCTTAATTGCCTTACTTTCATATTCACAAAACGTTTCTTTTGGCGAATTTAAAAAATCCAGTAATGATTTCAGAAGATTGACGGCCGTTTGAAGTTCTCTTGTTTTCATTTGTAAAAATGTATTTACTCCATGGATCCAATTTGAGACAACACCCGAAAGCCTGCCACGGTAGCATTTTCTTCCTTTGACAAGTCTTTTAGAAGGCATTTAGCTTCATGAATTACTTGTAGCTTTTGAGCCGTATCTTCAGCAATTACCTGTAAAGCATTCTGGAAGCTACTAGAATCTTCTGATAAAGCCATGGTAACATCACCTCTGGCAAACCGTCTTGTGTCATTTACTCTTTTTACAAATAGTTCAGAGTTTAGCCACTTTATCATCAAATACTCTCACATATATAAGCACTACTGTCAACTGATCCGTATGAGATGTATCTGGTGTATAATCAATGCTCAGAGAAAAGTATTTAGCTTCCTGAATGTCCTTTTTCCTGAACTTTATTTCCCATTATTTCAATTATTTTTTCACTTATTGTAGAAGACAAATAGGGAAGTTTTCCTCAACCTTTATTGTCATATCTACCAATATATGAAGTAAGAAAAGGGTCATACTCCGCCATTAGATCTAATATTCCTAAGTAGTTGTCATTATTTTGAGAACCTATATGCAGTCTATTTGGAGGTATCCGCCTGAACATGCCTGGTATGCCACTAAGGGTCCGGGATTGTCCCTGCAGTGCACCTGTCCTAGACTTGCTCAGACCACTTTATCTAGACTTAGGACTGGTCACACCAAGAGCTTAATATTTAATGGATCTGAGAAGACTTATGCTTGCCGCTGTTCGGCTATGGCTTCTCTCTCCCATATCATTGCATGTAATGGTGCCACCGTGGGGCAATTATTAAATGAGGAGGATGTTGTTTTTAATTTAATTAAGCGACACGGTCTCTTGGACTTGGTCTAGTTTGTGGTCTAGCCAAGTGGATAAGCAACAACAGCAACCTATATGTTGTACATCACCACGAAATGCTATTCCATTTGATAAGAGAAATTGGATAACTGATACTACTCTGCAAAACTTTGGTCCAATATTCTTGTTCTTTATTAAATTGACTTTCCAAAGAACAGTCAATTCAATTATGTGTACATCTTCTACAAATAAATCTCTGTACACATTCTTGATGCGCTGAACTTTTTTTCGTGCATTCTTTGTGCCGCATTTTTCCAGCCAGAAAATCCTTCCAAAAGTTGAGTTTGGCAAGCAGATGTTTCACTAAATAGGACGCATGAAAAATAATATACATTTCCTGTGGATAGCAAATACATGAGACATTATCTTTTGATTACCTCCCCACTTACACATTTTCGAAACATCATCGAGAGGAAAAATTTCCTTTTACAATCATCATACTGTCTGCATGAAGCCGAAAAACCATTGACAAAATGTCTTCATTCATCAATGGAAAATAATCATTGAAAAATCATTAGAAGGATTGAAAAAATCATCTTTAAGAGTAACTGTATTCCTTTGGTTACAGATATTTAACTTATGTGAGGCCATAAGAAATGTTTATGATTGCAGCCAGACATATCATGCAACTAGAGTTCTAAAAGGGGTCTTCATTGATGGAGTACATTTATGAAAATGCTAATGTGTCATTTATTTGGATATCTCTGCGTAAACCTGAATGTTCTAATACAATCAATACTTTTCGTTTTTTTTACACAGATGTTCTAAGGAAAATACTATTTTAATTCAGAGTTTGTTAAAATTTTTGCAAGTTTTTACCTCTTCAACATATGTATTGTAAATTATTTATGTCTGTTATGTGTATGTGTGAGAAATTAAAATTGAAGTAAGATAATCCCTTATAATTACAGAATATTAGCCCAAATATGTCTTAGTTTTCGGCCATTTGATACAGGCGCTAATTTTAAAAAAATTGTAATGCGTAGTTTTATCCACACATAGAAAATAAAGGATATACAATTTTATTTAATGTTCAATACAATAAATGTGAAGAATAATGAAATCTATTAAATACAGTATGCTTTTAATGTAAGAAAGATGCAGGGATTGGGGAAAATAATAACCATTACAAAAAAGCAAAGAAGGAAACAGATCCACTAATAAGAATGTTGTCAAATCATTTATCCAATTAACGGCTTCTCTTTTACATGGTATCATACAATTATCAAAGACGTTAATGAAATGACTTAATCATTAAATAAAGTGAGACAAATTATACCTTTAACGACAAAGAGATCATTTACCTTCTATGATACCTTTGTTAAGTTTTGGATCTTAACAAGAATATCAATTCTCGAATGAATACTTTAAACTTTTTTTTGCAATATCGAGCTAGAAACTTAATTATTATACTTATTTTTCCTATTTCCATACAAAGCAGGAATTCTACTTTGTTATTCTTGTTTCTTTAGTTTTATTTCATATAAAACGCATCTGTTACGCTGTTATATTACAAAAAATGATGATTTGATAAAATTATGTGTAAAATATACAAATCGTTTTTCAATAATATTTATGAATGAAACATTTATTGCCATATGAGGGTGGTCCCAGAAGTGGCCGACCCAACAAAGAAAACACAAATGTTTTGGGGGAAAAATGTATTTGTTTTTCAACATAATCTCTTTTCAGCTCTATACACTTTTCTCAGCGATTTTTAATAAGCCCAATACACTTTTTATAATAAGAACTGTCTTGCTCATCAAAATAGCCGTTAATTACCGGCATCACTTCTTCATCATTTTAAAATCTCTGACCACTGTGCCATTTTTTCAAGTATGGGAATAGAAAATAATCCGAGGAGCTAAATCTGGTGAATAGGATACTTGAGGTAGCAATTCAAACTTTCATTTATTAATTTTGGCCATTGGAATAACGGATTTGTAAGCAGGTGCATTGTCTTGATGAAACAACATTTCCTTCTTAGTCAAATGTGATGTTTTTTTGCTTGATTTCTTCGCTCAAAAGTTGCAATTAGTTTGCGCAATACTTGCCATTGATAGTTTTTCTTTTTTCAAGATAGTCAATGGAAATTATTCCACGCGCATCGCAAAAAAACCGATGCCATGACCTTGCCTGCAGATGGAACGGTCTTCGCCTTCTTTGGAGCCGGTTTTTCCTTTTCAATCCATTGTTTTGATTGTTCTTTTGCCTCGCGTGTGAAGTGATGGACCCACGTTTCATCCATCGTTTATTGAACAGCTCAAAAAATCTGCATTGTTGCACTGAAACTTCGCCAAACACTCAATTGAAACATCTTCACGACACTGTTTTTGCTGATTGTGAGCTAATGCGTCGCCCATCTTGCACACAACCTTCTCCTATCCAAATTTTCAGATACTACCACATTTTTGAAATGCCTAATATGTCTGCTAGCTCGCACACTTTCAATCGACGATCATCGAGCACCGCTTTTTGAATTTTCGTCACCATTTCTGGAGTCGTCACGTTATTTGGTCAACCAAATGCGAAGCTCGTCTTGTCAGCTCCTTCGGCCTTGTTTGAACTCGGCTACCCAATATTTTACTGTTTCAAACGTAGAAGCAGACTCACACCCTCAGTAAAATCTAGTTCAGCTTTTATATTGGTTGGGCTGAGGTCTTTCAAATAAACGTATTGTATCACATAACGATGACCAATTTTCTCACGTTCACTATCCATGGCTTCCAAACAAATACTAAACAATGTGGCGTCTTCAAACTTGAAACATGTGCTTTGTATATCGCTTACTTCCTAATACAGCGATATTTTTCCAACATCTGCCTCCATCTATAGGTCAGGCCGGGTTGTTATGGGACCACCATCGTATATGTTCAGTTTTCCCATGAAATCATATCCTATTTCCTGATTTGATGAGAAAAACATTGTGTAAAATTATAACAGAATACTTTCACAAAATGTTAATCTTACCCAAATCAATTTGCCGAGGAAACTTTGAGCTATTTCTACTCAAAAACTACATTGGAATTGCTCTAATTTGACACCTGCAGGTACGTTAATTACGCTGAGCAGCTACTTTATGCAAACCGCAAGCCAAAATAGTCAGCTTTGCCTTAAAGGTACATTGTTTTGAAATGTGTTTGTTGTTAGAATTTCATTTGTGCTTGAAAACTTAAAGTATAAATAATGCCATCTAAACTTTTTATCACAGGAAAAATCTTAAAACAGATTTTCCATGAAAATCATGTTAAACCTCATATAAGGAGAAATTCCCATCAGCACTTAATCTTTCATGATATTATTACTATCGCTCCTCCCATTGATTGTCATTTAAATATTAAACCAATGAGATGTGGAAAGTCATACAGGATGTAAGCAGACTACAACCATCAGCCCCCGAGAGGACATACATGTCATCCACGCAGCCTTGCAGAATCGTGCACCCATTCACGTATTCATTTTCGTTTATTTGACAAATGTCCTCAAGAACAGCGTGATGATGGTGCAACAACAATAGCTATCAGTAAGAGAATCGTTGCAGCAACTTCTCTCGACACTACAGTAGACATATTCACGCCTATAGTAGTGCGATGAATGACTATCATAACCCTTTAAGACCCAGTTCGCACGATCGTGTGGGTTTGGCATTCTTATTCCTTTAAGTCCAAAATATTTTTATCTTTAAATATTACCTTCTTCTGGTATTTTACACTATACTTACCCCAATGATATTTGAAAAAATAGAAAAAAAAATTATTCCTTCACCACCTTCTAAAACGTGAAATGTGCCAGCGCGAATTCATAAGCTGAGTCTTAAAAGGGTAAACACCTGAATGCCGTCATTGTAATTTTAGATAACTCGTAAGTTCAACGCGCTACATCGTGATGTCCTTATGTGAAGGTACGAGAAGTGCCATTTCGTACAAATCTTTTTGTAAGAATCTTCAGCAACTTTTTGTTGACTTACATTTCCAATACTGTAGACAGTCACTATCACATTTTCGAAGTTCTATGGGCATGTTCTTTTTTGGTAGGAATTCATAGCCTTATTTTTCTACAAAACAGTGAGCACCGCCTGTTGACAGTACAATTGTTACCATGAATAGCACTTTATCTAGATCTGTTACACGCACTAATGTTGTCAAGAGTGTTGTCACTAGAGTCACTCAAGATTTAATAATGTTGTCACCGTCAACCTCGTCATTCAATGAATGACTGGTATAAATTTAAGATTGCAGGGAATAATGCGAACCATATCTGTCATCTAAAACTCAGTAAAGTTCAATACCCAGCTGAATGAAGAATATTATTGCTGTAAGAATCGGTGTAGTTCTTGGAAATATTTTATTCTTCGCATTGCACACTCAAAAGCACTGGTAAGTTTTTAAATCTCCTTTTTTTCATCATAATCTACATGTATAATATGTAAGAACTTGTAACTTATTTTACTTCCTGGTGTAGCATTTTGATGGCAAAGCAGTACAAATTAATATGCTGAAAAAGAGCTCAAAAAGTACTTCAATCACAGTTCTGTTTATTTGTATATGAATGTGAAAATTCGTATGCTTAGTTATTGAATTCCTTGCTATCCTAGAAGCAAAAACAACAATCATTTAACAACTTGCATTTTGTGTTTAAAAATATTGGTAATTTTTATGTTTATTTTCTTTTTATATTTTTTCAAATAATACTTCAATATTTTTATTATCTGGTTTTCTTGTTTCTTTTACTTTCATTAATGGTTCGATTTAGGTTATATTTGAAGCAAAAGCGCTATTTTGAAGTTTATACTATAATAAATATGTCAAAAACCCCTAAAAAATAAAAATGAAGTTGATATTTCGAAAGTACTTAAGTATTATTATTAAATTCATAAATCAAGTGAATACTGATTTAGATTCTTCTAAGCTTTTAATAATGATATCAGTTTTGTCCAACAGTGTTAATATAACAGGGAATTATAACAGCTCCTTTTTTAACGATTATGTAAACCACATCTTTTGTTTTTAGGTTTTTGTTAAGTATATTTATTCGATATCTTACACTTATCGGATGAAACATTGTTTTATCTTTTTGTCATTGAAATATTATTACGAAGCTGTGTAGAGTTTCGTTATTTGTAAGGCAAGATTTAAAGATCTAAAAGCTTTTCATTCAAATATATATTAAATTGAAAAGTGTCTTTATATGCGTTTTATGAATAATTTGACTTAAGAAGTAATAAACAGATTCAATGAAATCATCAGATTTCGGAACACTAATTATATATGTATTCGATATTTTTTATCTATTAGTAATGCAAGTAAGGAAACTGTTTTCATATACTTTTTTTTGTTTATACCTATTGATCTATAAACATTTTTACTAGTTGAAGGAGCAATTCATTTCAATAAAAGTAAGATATTAAACTATGCGTGTGTTAAAAATTATTTCATACATATAAATTAAGTTATGTAGAATAAACTTTGGACCTTTTAAAAGCAAATTTATTTTGTAAAAGACAATGGCAATAAATGCTGTTGGTGTGAAATATGAATGTAATTTAGTTTTTCTTATACTGCTTTTTACTTTAGGCTTAAAGTATTCGCAACAAAATATTTATAAATATTTAGAAAAATATAGTAATTTTCTAAAAACAAAACTATTGCCAAAACAGCAGAATCTCTAAGAAAAGTAATCCTTAATCTAGAATTAGATTTACGGAATTACCCCCTTCATATTCAAATTTCAAGGAAGCTTTCTGAACAAAACTGTTACATAGCTTTAACATGTATTTTATGAAGCAAAAAAGAAGTAATTTTAAGGAAAGAAAAACAGTAATAAGCTTTCTAGTGTGAAAAAGATTTCTTTACTAACCTCCCAGTAATACAAAAAAAGATTTCTCCTTAAAATTATACATTCCTTTTGAGATCATTTTTTATCCAGTTATATATATAGCTGAATAAAACTTTACTTACAGTGGTGTGTGTGTGTGGTGTGTGTGTGTGTGTGTGTGTGTGTGTGTGTGTGTGTGTGTGTGTGTGTGTGTGTGTGTGTGTGTGTGTGTGTGTGTGTGTGTGTGTGTGTGTGTGTGTGTGTGTGTGTGTGTGTGTGTGTGTGTGTGTGTGTGTGGTGTGTGTGTGGTGTGTGTGTGTGGTGTGGTGTGTGGTGTGTGTGTGTTATTGGTATTTATGATACAAAATTTTGGAATTCATAAAATATAAGTATTTTAACGATAATATCATGAAAAATTAAGTTAATTAAGCATTATAAATACCGATTAAAGATATTTATCCTTTTGAATTGTGATGAAATTCTGTTTTAATGAAAAAAATAACGTTTAATTTCTCAAACTAATTCATTCATCAATGTCAAAACTTTCCTACATTTATTCAGAGACCTTCGATCATTATGCATGGTTTATCATTATTTTTCCGTAATTGCTTAAACGGGAATTGATTCCCATAATATCACAGAAAATAGTGTAATATATCTGAAAAAAGAATTCGAATTTTCTTCCAGTATACACAGATTTCAGATATAAAAGAATATTCTTGTCATGAGAAGGGTGCTTTGTAAAAAATCAAAGAGAGAGTTTCATGCTTTTGTCTTCACTAAAATATTAAAGATGATACCAATGCATAGTTCCATAATAACAAAGAAATACGGTAGATAAAGCTAGAATTTTTCCTTAACACAAATACAATATATGATGATATAATGGTTGGCTAAATAAAAAGTATACATGTAAAATAGTATCATTACAAAAAAGTAACAGTGCCTCCATTCAGAGTTATAAATGAACGTTCGACAAGTATATCACAGTTTGCGTACAACTGATCAATTAGCTCGTGTGCATTTAAAGTAAATAATTTGTGTACAAGATGGAGGCTTTCAAAATTTAGAAGTGCGTAGTAGTGCTGTGTTTAGTGGAAGAAGGTGAGCCCAATGCAGATATTAATTGTCGAATTGGAAATGTTTGTAGAGAGCACTGTTTAGGAGACGAACAATAGTGAGTAAATGTTTCGTGAAGGATGGACATCGACATCGGATCCACCAAAACCAATGCAAGCATAAACCACGATTGGCAATAAATCTTTTGCTGTTCATGAAACTATTACAGATAATCACGGTGTCATTACAACTTAGGGCATCGGCATAGGAATGTAACTGAGTAAATTAACGTTGCTATCAATTGTGCAATCTGCGCGCATGGATACCTAAAACCTTACCCTTGCTAGCAGGACGCATTAATTGGGCCTCAAATGCAACATTTGAAGTTTTAAGGATCCCACAGTTGTGAAAAGCATTGTTTCATGTGACAATCGTGGTGTCATTAATATAGATCCTAATCAAATAAGTAAAAGTAATTCCGGTTGCCAAGAAAGAAACGTTAACATTTTTCTTCGATTACCTTTAACTATTCTTATTTGATTTCCAGTCCCTAAAAAGTGCACTATTTCTTCAGTACCCTCATGGAACTTCTCAAAGTATCCATTTTCTCACAGCAGTGATCCTTGAAGACAATGACGAACCGCACTACTTCTGTGAAACCCAGACAACCATACACAAATTCTGTCACGAAGTACTGAACACCCAGCATATACAGCCCGAGTTTGTCACTGTGCACAATATATTCCCCTTTTTTTAACATTTACAAAATATCTTTTAAGAAAGATATTTTCATGGAAGGATGGGGTGCTAGATTTCTTTAAAAAATTACCTCAATCCTTCTATATTAAGGATAATAGTCTAAACCAAAGCAATAGAACAAGAGATTAAACAAATATGGAGATTATTTTTAAAATTTCAAATAAATGTATAACTTTTAACTTATCTACGATTACTTTCATTTGGGTAACCCCAACTGAGAGATAATTTTAAAAATCTGTCTTTGAAGTTTGTGAATGTGCGCGACGCGTTTGACAGTCATTCCTTTAAATATATCTCATATATTACTTAGTAGGAGTTTGAAAACACAAAGGCATATATTTTATTATAACTAAAAATCTTATCTGCCATGCAGAAATATTTTCTATTCATTTTAATTTAAAAGTTATTGAAACCAACTTTAAGAAAAACTGCTTTTTTATTCAATTTTGTGCCAATAAGGTTATAATAACATGGGCTAGTTAACATTTTTATACGTTTATTACTTTAGATTTAAGTAATTATATCATAAATTCCTTTATTTTTTAATTACTTTATTTAAATAATGATTTGAAACAAAGTTAGTTCGTCGAAAAATGCAGTTTCAAACCTTAAACTTGAATAAAATGTATGGTTTCTCAGCAAGTGCAAAATACAAGTACAAGTATATAAACACAAAATGATATTAGTATCCGAATAATACGCCCATTTAGCTATAATTCATTTCATCATAAAAATCATTATATATGATTTTAATGTTTTCGTTGCCATGATGGTTCAAGGTAGGGAGTGGCAACGAAAGTTCAATTATTATATTCGAGAACACGTGACCCACGTTTTTTGGTCATGGGCTCGAGGGATTAATGCAAGCTAAATCAATCAAGGCTCAATGTTCTCATTTTCATTAGTGGAAGTTTAGAATGTAAAAATCCAGCTCAGTGTGTGTCCTCCTCGTTATTTAACATGTATTCAAAATTGAGAAGCCAGCCACCAATAAAGATCATGTTGATACAAAGACAATTTCAATAAATAAAAAAAAATCTAAGTTTTACGTTGTAGATTGTAGAAGTTGTGCTTTTTATCTTTATAGTACAATTTTTGCAAATATTATATTATTCTTACGTACTTAAAAGTTCACTTTTTTGACAAATACAAGACAGGAAAGCCAATCCTTAGAAGTGAATAGAGATTGCAATACCGGTAGACCGGGATACCGAATACAGGTATTTTGAGCCATTTGTACAGTTATGTTATACCGGTATTCATAAGTTAAAATACCGTTTTTTCTCGCGCTATTTACTTGAAATTTTTTTAATTGTCTCCACTAAGGTGGCACAATGTAAAAAATGTTCAAAAGTTATTAAAGTGAATGGAGGAAGTATAAGTGGATTTCATACACATTTAAAAACGATGATACAAATTTGTTGAAAAGAAAAGAATCTAATTGCGATGAGATACAAATTAAGCCATCATGGATTTTAAATTATTTTGAAGGGAAAAAAGGCAATTTCCTGCAATTAAAGTAAAATGACCGCACTGGATGGATTGCCTTTTCGAGTTTTTTGCACTTCTAAAAAATTAAGAAAATCACTATCCACCAGAGGTTTTAAAAATCTAGCAACATCGATTACTACTATAGGAAGAACAGTTATGAACTAAAGTAAAGGTGTTCGGAATTCTTTGAAACACGAGCTAATACAATTAAAAATAAATGGCAAAAAAAATACCTTATTACAAAAATATATATTACCTGAAAGTAAAACCGAACATATGTTAATAATAGATTCCAAAACACGTTGGAACAGTTTACTCTTAATGTTGGAACGATTTTTGAAACTGAAAAATTCAATCCAAAAAGTAATGGTCGATTTAAACCAGCAAATTAATTTTTCCGATAGTGAATTCGATTTAATATTCGAAACTGTATCAGCTTTGCTTTCAATAAAAATGGCTGTTGAGGCATTATGTCTAGAAGATTCTAATTTATTAGTACTCATGCACCAATAAATTTCAGGTTGCAGTCACTGAAAGAACAGCACACATCACTATCTGTAAAATTATTTATAACATTGAAAATCGCACAGAAAAAAGGCATACCAAAATAAACTGCTGGCCACCGTAAATGCAACACCAAGAAAGACAAGAGATAGCACAACAAAATTTATTTTGCAGATAACATGTTGACCAAGTATCAAATGAGTAAATTTATAGAATTCTGTGAAGTGTGGTTCTTGCCAGAATCAGTAGCCAGAGTAGCCACCATTGTTGGAAATCACCGCTGCCACACGCCTCGGCATTCATTCAAAGAGACTTTGGATGCGTTCTTCGGGTACAACAGACCAATCAGCTTCCACACGTTCCCAAAGTTGATCTCGTGTGGCAGCTGGGGTGTAATCTTTGTCAATTGTTGAGCAACCATGGACCGCATGTTTCCTATCGGCTAAAGATCCGGAGAGCGAGACGGCCAGGGAAGCAATTCAATCTGGTGATTGACGAAGAACCTTTGGACAATGCGTGCCACGTGTGGCCGCGCATTATCTTGTTGTAATTTGGCTGTGGCCAAGTCCTGAAGGTAAGGAAGGACAACTGGCTCCAACACCTCGGACATGTAGCGCTGGCTGATTAAAGTACAGGCAATGCGTACTAGAGGATTGCGAGAGTGATATCCAATACCGCACCATACGATAATACCCGGTGCAGGACCAGTGTGGCGCTGCATAACGAAGCTGTTCAGTATCCTCTCTCCACGTTGTCTCCAGACTCGAATCCGACCATCGTGGTGTTGCAGACAGATGCGTGACTCGTCAGTAAAGACAACTTCATTCCATTCTGCCACCACATACATCTTTCATCGACACCATTGGCAGCAGGAGACGTCTGTGGTTCATCGTCAAGGGTAGACCAAGCAATGGACGTCTTGCGGACAGAACACTCTGCTGTAAACGACGTCGAATGGTACGCGTAGCCACTGAATGATGCGTTACAGACTCAATGTGCTGTGCTATGGTTCGTGATGTGACTGAGCGATCCGTCACTGCTATGCGCATTATTTGCCTGTCCTTGCGTGGAGTGGTGCACTGAGGTGTATGCGATCGACAACGTCGGTCCGTCGTACCCTCCTGCATCCAACGGTCACATGTCTGCCTTACAGTTGTTTGGTTTCGTCCAACACGACTACCGATTTCCCTGAAAGATAATCCACAATCTCGGTAGCCACTATCCTTCCTCTGTTGAACTCGGATGCTTGATCAAAAGCTGATTGCTGTTTTCTACGAGACATAACTGATCGTTTTTTGAAAAACCACAAGAAAAACACAATTGCCGAACTTGAAATCGTCGAAATCTCCAAACCTTAAATAGCGCC